>BQNB010021507.1:0-64172 GCA_026074375.1 Tanacetum coccineum
AGTCGAGTGAATAAGCCAAAGCTTATTTCCTTATTGGGCCGTGAGCCCAATAAGCTCAAAAATATCAAAATAAGTTAGAAATAAGTTTATGAGCTCGGAATCCTTTTAGTATTCGAATAAGCTAAGAAAATAAGCACAAAATAATTTATGGCCAATAAGGCAAATAAGCCGAGGCTAATTTCCTTGGGACGAAACGTATATAAGCCCAAAATTAATAAAATAAGTCCAATAGTTTAACGAAAGCTCAAAACCAAATAGACATTAAAATAAACCGCGAAAATAAGTACCAAAATAAGCTGGAATTCAAATAAGCTAAACGAAATAAGCCGAAACCATTTAAGTTGGGCCGAAAACAAGCAAACCAACACCCTTGTGGGTTCGGCTGTTGGGCCGAAACCAAATTAAAGCCCAACATCGAAATAAGCAAATCCAATAAGCCTGAAAATGAATAAGAAATGAAATAAGCTATACAATAAGCTTTTGGAATAAGCCGAAAATGAAATAAGCTAAAAGACAAAACCCTTGTGGGTTCCTTATTTGGGCGGTTACCCAATAAGCTTACGAATAAGCTCACGAAAGGGCTTATTAATAAACCAAAACCAAAAATAAGAACTTTTGACATTAGATGTTATTTTACCATCAGAACCATTTTATAAAAGCGATACTTTTTCTCTTCTTTCCCTTGTTCTTATTTCGAACCAAACGCATCCCTTTTAGGGTTTTTCTTAGTTTTTCAAGTCACAAAATTCACAAACGCATTGTACATCTATGTTTTGATCATTATAAGGATAGTAAAAGTACAAGTATTATAAGATTTTGAAGACTTACAAAAAGAAGGTTTTAAATGAAGATTCGGACTCGAATAACAACCCAAACGTTGTTTTTAATATATCTCGGCTATTAGAATATCAACCCTTATGATCTTGCTACCTTGTTCTTGTTTGAAGATTGGAAAATTATGGATTTATGGAGGTGGTGGTGTTCGAACGTGACCAAGAAGAGAAGAGGGGAAGAGAGTGTTTTTCTTGTTTTGGTATTTTGGAAATGCATGTATGTGTGAGATTTGAAATGATATAAGACAAGAAGCACTAGTACCACAACAAACCAAAAAGCTAAAAAGAATCCATCTTGCTCCTTTGTGGGGCTTGAACCGCGGTTGGCATCTAAGGGAATCTTAGATGCGTTTTAGCTCTTGTCGGGTTACCAAACGATCAAATCTCGTGATATAAAATGTGACCCGAAAGTTTATAGTATTTTTATTGAATGTAAAATTGTGTTTAATTAAACTTTGAATATTCACACTATATGTTTTATGGTTAATTTGGTTTAGATTTAGTGCGGACTTTCGTTGTTTTCACGTTTTCCGTTATTTCTAGGCGTGACTTGAAATCTTCATGTTTTATGAAATTATTAGTTATAAACTTAAAATAAGTTTATTTTATTTATTAGTAAGATTTTAGACTAGTTTTGACTTTTTGTCGTGCTGGTACGCGTTTTATGCAGTTTTTCGCTTTGTGCGAGAAGGTTTCCTGTAAAGTGATTATATGCGACCTTAGTCATTTAGAAAATAGAAATTTAACTCAAAAGTGAGTAGATAATAATAATATTTGATATTTGATAGTCGGTTAAACTGTAATTTTTTAGCGTAAAATAAGTCAACAAAAGTCAGCTGTGAGTTTTCTTGTAGAAATTTGAATAAATAGGAATATGTAGATATATAGTCATAGTATTTTGAGATACTATAACCTAGGAAAAATCTCCAGTTATCACAGTCTTACCCCCTTAAAAGAATTTCGTCCTAAAATTTAGTTCGAATTACCGAACGGAGTGATGAAAGGTGGAAGGTAAAGGCACTAGGTACGATGTCTATTTCTTACTAGTCTTTCCTAGCATAGTCTTAGTCCATTTGTTGACTTGGATGTTTTTAGGGTTAACTATTGTTTTATCCAGGAGTCGTTATAGGTTATTTGATGTTTCATGTCGTTGGTCTCTTATAAAATCATGAGATCAATCATCAAACTGATTTCCTATAGGGTGAATAACTAGTCAATCATCGGCTACGTTTCACTTAGGGTTCATCATATGTTAACTACCAAAAATCCAGAGGGCGTTCGTTAGTTAAGGTGAACAATTTTGCTAACGAAGCTGCTAGTTTAGTGTGATGATCCAGTCCATTATATTAGGTGATACTTATCTCTTCTTATTGTAAAAGACTAACATTTGTACTCAGAATTCCATGGAGGTCAATTTCATCATGAGGGAATTAGGTGTCAAATAAAAACTCAGTGTTGTGGTCAAATACTACTAAAAGTTGAAATCATAGCGTCTCTATTAAAGTTTATCCTACTAAGTGGAAAGGTGTATCAGTCTAAAGTAATTAGGAAGCGGCTATATAGGCGAGGGTAAGCTAGTCCGTCCTTGGGAAAAATTATCATAAACCTTAAGCTAGGTAACAACTTTGAACCTAACTTAACTCAATCAAACAAGAATTGTCATGAAATTAAGCTAAGCACCAAGTTATTATCATATACCTACACGCTTTTGAAAACTCAGCTCAATTTTGGGTTCGCTCAAAACAATCAAACGGGTATCTACGTCTTAAATTGATGAAATTAGCGAAGAAGGTTAGGGGGTACAGTTGAGGTAAGTGAGTCATTCAGAGTGAAATTGGTAAAGGCTATGGGATTCAGGTATGATTTGTTATTGAAGAAATCATTGAAGAAGGGAATCGTTGACCAAATATCGAGGTAAGAACTACATGGAATAGAAGGGTTATTAGTGTTGCATCTCCAAATGGAGGAACGATCGTCGTAAACTAAGATTGAAGAAGTAGGAATGAAGGCTTCCTAATGTGAGGAAATTTGTTTCAAGGAAATTGAAGGAAATGCGAAGAAATATCAAATTTGTAGTATGGGGTTGGTAGTCGTAGTCTCAAACTAAAATTATGGAGACGATATTTGTATGGTGCGCAGTGTCTTATCTGTATATATCACAAGAGTCTATATACATGTTTTTGTAAGAGGGTCCTCATATTAAGTCGAGTAGTGGGAGTGAGGTTAACAGGGGGTCGCGAAAATGGCGTCCTTATTGTCTAGGAAAAGTAAGCATTGTTGTTGACGTCGTATACCAAAAATAAAGGTAAGACCATGTAGAGAGTGTACAATGAGGATGATCATTGCTAATGACCTCATAGTTGAATAAAAAGGATTTCAGAAGATAGCTCATGATGTGAAAACATCAAAGAGGAATGTGTAGTCGGGCGTATAAGGAGTTGAAGATGATGATCTATAAGTTGAAGTTTCCTAATGGCAGAATCTAGTGTCAATGATTTGGAGCGTTCGAAATTTTTTATTGATAATCAGAATGTTCGGTTTGTTCCTATTGGCCGAATACTGTGTAGGTATAGTGCGTGTCCTTTCTTGGAGGCATGGTTTTAAAATTGTTAACGACGTTTATTTGAGTAAACCATTATAAAATTTTGATTGTAAATGTAGTTTGGAGCCACATTGTTTGAAGTTTTTGTTGATTATAGTCACGTGAAAAGATGTCAGTAAAAATTTGTGTATCGACTAAGCGATTTTTCATATGTGGTCTGGATTTGACTTTCAAGGAAAATTGACGTTTGGACATGTGTTCAAAATGATTTATGTTTAAAACCATCAACCATAGAGAATCTCAAATTTTTATACTTCGTAAGGTTTGTAAGAAAACTTTTCAATTGTATAGAAATTTTGACCGAAAGACTTTGGGTCATCCATATTGGTACCATCTCTGGAACACAAACACTAGGGCGGGTATTGTTACTACGGTTGTCGTGAAGAACTCAACTCTAAGGTTATCACTTTCACATGACTCATATTGTCCTATTTGTAGTCTCCAAGGTCCTAACTATATGACAAGTCCACTAATTGCGATTATGCTAATATGGGGATTGTTCTTAGTGCGACTAAGGATATAATCTTACTCATCGGCTTATAATGCGGTGTATTCAGACTTCCTAATGAAGTGAGTAGTGTGGGGGAGACAGGGTATGTGAGAACTATGACGTAATAGAATAGGGCAACAACTGAGTAGTTATGTACCTAAATTAGTATATAAAGAAAGTATTTCAAAATAGCGCTTTCAAAATAGTGTATCCCAAATAGTATAACCAAAATAATATATACAAGATAATGAATTTAACGTTGGCCGTCCGACAACTCAATGTTGGGACGTATCTGAAATAATGTTTAGTATAGTATTCAAAATAGAAAATAATAGTATAGGTCTGCTTGTATATAGGAATAAGCAGTAGCAAAGTGTATATGAGTATGCATGGTGACATATAGGGCATTGCAAAGCAAGCATGTCAGTCAAGTATAAGTGATGGAGATAACATAATAGTAAGGCCACATGTAAAGCTTGCAAGGCAAGTATGGGCAATGACGACCAGGAAATAGGAATAGGGTAAGCATTTAAGGCAACAAGTAATGCAACTAAGGTAATCATATAAGTCAATAGCCAATCGATAATGATTCACACATTAGCAGTCATGGTGAACCATATATATAAGAGTCTAGAGTGAAGGTACATGTTAGGATCATTAAAAGTGTCGATTATGTGGTTTTGTATTATTTAAGTAATTAGTGTTTCTTTTAATAATGTCAAAGTAGTTTGTAATAAGGTATATTATGCTAAAAGAATGAAATAGCATAATTACCAAAGTCTAGGGACAAGATGTGACAAGTTAGGAAAATAAGGAAGGGAAGCCTCCTTCCATTAACTATAAATACCCCTCTAATCTTCATTCAATTTTCCCTCCCTTTTATTTCATTTGAATTTCAAATACTTGCCTCTCTCTACTATTCTCTCTATGCATACATGTTCAATATGATTGATTCAAGATTAATGTGACCTATCAAGTGGTATCAATCGCCAATAGAGAATTAGAGTGCTCGTTTTGTGAGGTTTTGTTCACGTCTGAGAATTCGATTTGTGTTCGAGGAGCGTTCAAAGATGTTCGGAGAATTTAGTTGAAGATTTAGAGCTTTCGAGATCGATTTTGATAGTAAATTTGAGTATTTGGGATTATCAAGTGTAGTTTTATCTCGTTAGCAGTTCTCGAAAGTGGTATTCGTGTTCTCGGAAGAAGTTTAACATTCTCGGAAGTGATATTCTTGTTTTTTTAGCAGATTCAGTAGTGAAAGTTGTGTAATTTCGATAAGAAATATCGTGTAATAGATATATACGACTTTTTGGTTCTATCGAAAATCGTATATTAGGTGCTCATTTTCAAACTCGGTTTTATCGAGTTTTATGAGTTTCATATTTTTGGTTTTATCGAATTTGTGAAATAAGGTTTTGCTACGATTAATCTCGGAAATAAGCTTTCAAAGTCATAACATACATCCATTTCACGGTTTTAGTGATTTGAAGTGTTGAAAAACAAAATTTCTCAAATTAAAAAAAATCGGACGTCAAATTCCGTTTTATCGAATTTGAATTTTAAGGACTTTTGGATTATCTAGCCATCATAAATTGCGGTTTCATCGAATTTGTGGTTATTAATAATCCATAATTGTTGAATTTTTCAAAATTTGGACTTACCGAGTTTGTAGTTAAATTGAGTTTTAGGATTTACCGAGTTTGAATTTCTGAGTTTAATAAGTTTGTAGATTACCGAGTTTGTGTACTGTTCGAGATGTATATCGATCTTCAGATCCGTAAACAGTGTTGTCCGAGTTTGACTACTGTTACCGAATTTGATACTATTCTCACAAATATCACTCATTTTCGTCTACAAAGATCCAATCTTTGAATTATAAGACATGTTAACATCCAAAACATACCAATAATCCCTTGCTGATGCTGGTTCTGAGAATAGGCCTCCTATGCTGGAAAGGGGTAGTTATATACTGATTTCCTGCTTTGTATAGTATATATATAATATTAATTATACTTAAAGCAAATCTCAACAAACCACCCTTGACCACGGTGACAAGTCAAAATTCACAAAGAAAATCAATATATATTCCGGAAGTATGAATTCCCGGGTTATTTTCCCAACGAGGCGTGAAATTGATGTTTACGTTTGAGGTTTGACTTTTGGATGCTTGAATGATCAAGGATTGTGGAGTTTGTGTACTGTTCGAGATGTATATCGATCTTCAGATCCGTAAACAGTGTTGTCCGAGTTTGACTACTGTTACCGAATTTGATACTATTCTCACAAATATCACTCTTTTTCGTCTACAAAGATCCAATCTTTGAATTATAAGACATGTTAACATCCAAAACATACCAATAATCCCTTGCTGATGCTGGTTCTGAGAATGCCCTCCTATGCTGGGAAATGGGAGTGTGTAGGTAATAGGAAGTGTAGGGTGTGGTTTGGTATGAGGGGTTAGTATGTAGTTGGGTGGTTGAGGGTAATTAGTTTGGGTGGGTTTTGGTTGTAAGTAGAGCTGAGGTATAGTAGTTGTTTGGTATGGGTAGTTCGGTAGTTTTAGTGTAGTTTGGTTGTTGGTTTTTTTTCTTTGTTGTGGGGTTGGGGTAGTTATATAGTGGTTGGTGTGTAGTTTTTTGTGTACGTTAGTGTGTGTTTAGTCGGGGGTAGTTTAGGGTAGTTATTTAGGGGTGGTAGTTGTAGTTATATACTGATTTCCTGCTTTGTATAGTAGATATTTAATTTCAATTTATAATTAAAGCAAAATCTCAACAAACCACCCTTGACCACAGGTGACAAGTCAAATTCCAAAGAAATTTCATATATATTCCGGAAGTAATGAATTCCCGGGTTATTTTCCCAACGAGGCGTGAAATTGAAGTTTACGTTTGAGGTTTGACTTTTTGGATGCTTGAATGATCAAGGATCAAGGATTTGGGTTTCTAAATTCTACGGGAAATTATGGAAATTTAAATTAAGGAATACTAAAAATCTACGAGAAATATAAGTAAGGCAAGGGAAAGTAAATCCTAAGTCTACGGGAACATAAGATTAAAAGCAATTAAAGTTAAAATGCGAAAACGAGAACGGGATTTTAAACCCGTTCTTTAAAAAACAAAATCTTACAAATTTAACCCTACGGATGCAAATTTATTTTTCCTAGGTCCTACATGATAAAAGAAAATTTTAAAAAAAGAATTATATTTTTTTGATTTTTTAATAATTTTTAATGAATTAAAAACAATTTTAAAGAAATTAAATGATTAAAAATACTAAAACAAATATTAAAAATCTGGAAAAAATACAGAAAATACTTTAAACTAAAAGGAATGCAAGAAAAATACAAACTTGGAAAAATGCTGAAGCAATAAGCAGATAAATAAGCAAATAAGCCAATAAGCTTAAACTGGGTAATCACTATATAAATAAAACAAGATGAATACTAACTGAAAAAGACCCTAGGGCGAATGGTTTATGTGTGCGTGTGTGAGGCTTGGTATAAAGGGAGAGGTCACAGGTTCGACCCCTGTGCCTCTCCTTTTTTATGGAATATTTTTTTTTTAAATTTTCTTTTTCAAACTTAAACTTTATATAAAAACAACAAACTTTTAAGAAAACACTTTTTATAAATCTAGAAAATAAGCCAAAATAAGCTGATGAAAAGTTGGCAGATTTACTATTATAACACTAAGGCAAAGGGGCTAAATGTTTGGCTTATTGAAACTTAAAAAGGGCTTGAAAAAGAAGAATACGCTGAGATAGATAATAAGCTACCCCTAAGAAGCAAATGGAGCAAAAATGAGCAACTAAATTAAGCTAAAAACATATGGAAAAAGCTAACAGGCAATATGCATGAAAAGAAACTAAAAGGCTAAAGGCCTTAAGCCAATTAAGCATACAAGCTTAAATAAGCTCAAACTTAAGCTGAATAAGCTACAAGGGACTAAAACCTAATCTAATAAGCACTACTGAGCAAAAATAAGCAGAATGAATAAGCTAAAAAGCACGGAAATCAGATAAGCAGTCTAACCAAACACTTGTTATAAAACATCCTACCAAGCATTTTTAAGCTTAGAAATAAGCTAGCAAACCAAAATCCTAATCCTCAAAACCTAAAAACATATAAAGTCTGAACTACTAGGTATAAGAAAAAAAAAATTAGACATTTTGAGAAATAAATAAGCAAAGAAAAAGTCAAAAGAAAAGGGCAGTTTGGCTCAGAACACTCTTTAGTTTTTGGAAAACTTGCAGCTTGGACTTAAGACTCAAAAGGACCAAATGAACACTTAAGAACTTAAAACAGATTTGACAGGTTCTACAATAAGCCAAAAACAACAAGAATTTACCAACATTAAGCTAAATCTTAACCATAATATATCTTAAATAACATGCTTAAAAACAAACCTACAAACTAGCACTAAGGAACTGTTTTTAGGCAAAAAACTTAAAAGGCTTTCCAAGTGAAACAAGTTACTCAAAACAGACTTAAATGAGGCTCATAAAACTCACATTGATCACCAACTAAACACATCATAAGAGTGCTAACTCAAATAAGCAGTTTGAACTAATTATGAACTTAGCAGACTATAACAACCCACAATTTTCATAAATGTAAATATCCATCTATTAAGTTAGATGATGTAAAATCTATCAATTATATATGAACTTACCTTTTTTAGGGAAATTTTTCACTTTATTATATTACATTACATACTTTGCCAATATCTCAATGTGCAACATTTTTTGCATAACTAAAGTTAACGGGCTCAGGCAACCTACATATGACAATCCTATCTTTATATATGTCAAGCAATCATCATAATATATCAAGTCAATATCATAATATCATTTTTACAAAGTACATTATTCCTATAATGTACCATTCGCAACGTTATATCAAAACGGGCTTTAAACCATTATCGGATGCCTCTAAACCCTAATTCCATGAAGGATTAACATCTAAAGTGAATGCACAAGCTACTAAAGCATATGTACAAGAAATATAACATCTCATTTGAAATATAAAATCTCTTCAAGTCAAAGTACAAGTCTCTAAAAGCTCAATGTACAAGTCATTAAGCATGATCTCCAAAATAGCCGGTTTGCCTCCGTTTTCATTTTAATTTCTTCACCACCACTTGTGAGCAAGCTACTACACTCATTTTACAATGTGTAAACCCTAATTATTCTATTCATAAGCTTTCATACATCTTTTTATACTCAAAACCCTAATTCAAAACCCTAAACCCTAAAACCGAGCTAGTTTCTAAACCATGACTCGTTTCTTGACTTTTATCCATCATAACCTTAAACCAACTCCCAAATAAGTTATAATAACATCAATTATAACCTTCTCAAACATATTCCATTATAATTTCATTATTCTACATCAATTATACAAGAAACAAATCCAGAAAACCCTAATTGTGCCCTAATTGTGCCCTAATTGTGCACTAAATTGAACTTTGCCCCGTTTACTCATTTTCTACCCATTTTAACCTAAACCACCTCTAAACTTTTGATTATAATCCTTAATATAAGCCTTAGGATTAGTAACCTATCATTCCTAATCAAATGTACATGAATTACAAGCTAGAAAACTCAACCAGAACCCTTATGAACCCTAAATGAACCCGAAATACAAACCCTTGCAAAATGACCCATTTTAACTAATTTTCTTGCAACTAAGCACCTCAATGACAAGCACTTTACCTCCCTAACTGCTTACAAGCACCTCTCTTCAAAATATCTTCCATTTATATTGTTTAAAATGCACTTGATCTTCTTGTTTCTTCTAGTGCATAGCCGGGGCAAAGAAAGGGGTAAACACCTCACCAAAGCTAGTTTCTAGCTTATACACCACATCTACTAGCCTCTAAATATCATATAATAGCCCATACATGTGTCAAGATCAGATCCTAAGGCTTCCTTAACCTCCTCACCTTCAAATGACTATAAATAGAAGCAATACTTTGCTCTAATAGATCCTAAGTGTTCTTAAGAAGGATCAAGTATAGAAAGGAAGCAAAAGAAATCAAGAAACGAAGCCCGGGAGTCGTTATTCTAGGCGTACGAAGCTAAAAGTCCCGATTCTGACCTGTTTCTAAGCTATAAGCTCAAGACCAGGTTCGATAAGCTTATATTATGTATTCATACCTTTATAATGTTCATATGATCATGCTAAAATCATAATATAAAGCTTTGAACTCAAAAACCTATGTGTTATACCTTTTTGATCCAAAACCGTACACCCAAAACCTTAATTTCATGTTTTTACTTAATCTATAAGCTAAACTTGTAAACTATTGTTCTAATCTATCCCAATAAGCTTAACTAACATTAAAATAAGTGCTTTGATAAGTCATGAAAGAATTTGAGCTTAAAACCCACGCGTTTTCATTTTAAAACCCTAATATGACCTGTTTTGCTTCCTAGCTTAACGAATCGTTAATTTAAACTTGTGTTGTGTTAAATCTTCATATTTTAGTTTATTATAACTTATAAATGTATATTAAAATGTTAAAATAAGTTTGCATGGCAATTCGGACATGTTTTGTAAAAATTATCCATGCAAGGGGTGTATATCATAACTTTCAGAAACTTATAACTAAAAGGACTAAAAGTGTCATTTTAACAAAGTTATAACTACAAGGCTCTATTATGTCACTTTTTAAAGTACATGGTTTACTTGGTATATCTTTTAAACTTGAGGGACCAAAGTCGTAAAAGTGCAAACTCTAAGGGTATATTCTGTCACTTTTCAAACTCAAGGGTTTAAAATGTAACATTTTGAAAAAGTATAAAAACACATTCAAAACATTACAAGACATAACTTTAATTAACGCTTGACGTGCTTAACATTTCCAGATATTGAATAAAATGCTTAAAACTGCTTATGTTATAACTATTATATCATTCATCATCGATGTGCTTTCAAAAATCATGTCCCGGATTCATATCATACCACAATACTAGGGAGCTTCATATTAAGGAGTTTCATCTTGGTATTACGTTCTGACTGAGTTGTTGGGTTTACGATTTAAAGTGCCCTAGCTCCTCAAACGTTTACTGAATGACTTCTGAATTATGATGGCCCGAACGGTGTTATGATAATTTTAATATCAAAACCGACATCGATGTAAAATCTTACATATTCAATCAAACTAAGACTTGACATATATTACCCCAGGTTGCCCGTGACGAAGCCGTTACTTTCATTTCATATACATTTGCTATCAATTTCCCTATAACTGTTCAGGTGAGTTCATAGCCTCGCATTTCAATCTTTTTATAAACCCGCGAGGGGGATACATGCTATAAACATGAATGCAATTATTTCTGTATGCTATTTCAATTTACTATTGCCTAAGTAACTGCTTTGCCTTTAAGTCCCCATAATCATGAACCGTTAATTACTCTCCGTAGTAAGCGCGAATGATGTGAATAGATCTATTTGGGCTGGACTCCCCGTTGGTGTACCCAGTTACGTGTAACCAATTGCACATCATTAGAAATCACGCGGGTATTTTGGCAAAGGTACCCGCAGGGGCTATAACGTATCACCATACCCTAAGGCTTCGGATTCATGAGCTAATGGCAATAATAAATATGTTTTCAATACTGGGTGTATATCAACGTAACCCAAATATCGCATTTGCATTCAAATTATATTACTTAAACCTATGGATTTCACTCAACCTTTGTGTTGACTTTTTAGCATGTTTTATCTCAGGTAACTAATGGCACGGAGTGGCGAGGACATGAAGATGGAAAAACCGTTATCATTCAAACTTTATTGTATAGATTTTGGGAACCTCTCGTTTGTAAAAACTCTGAAGAAATAATGAATGATAACTTATTTTCATAAACGACTCTTTTTGATTCGTTTTCTATGATTATGACTGTTGTACCTTGAAGTAATACCCCAGATTAGCTTCCGCTGCTATATGTAAAAATGGGGGTGTTACAGATTTGGTATCAAGAGCCAACGTTATAGAGAACAAGGTTAAAACCTTAACTATAACTACTTTTCTTTTTCCATCCAAGAAAGTCCTCCGTGCCGCTATATCTTCTGGAATGGTATGTAAAGATACATAACTATTATACTATTATATAAATAACTTATATTATACTGGATGGTTACAGTCATGTCTTCGTCCCCTCGTTCTACTATCACTTCATCTGAGTTCGATATGGAAAATGCTTTTTCCACTATGAATATTCATAACTATACTTCAGCTTCTAATATACATTCCCATTTGCAATGTGCAAATTCTTCGAACCGTACCAAAGATAGAAAATTTTGACACAAGACTCGGGAAATGCAAACTTTACACTTTAAGCAACTAGCAACTGTAAAATAAACTTAATCTAACAGGGTAGGCTAAGGTGTAATGAAACAATTGGTGTAGTTCTTAAAGGATTGGTTCTACGGGTTGTTCTAGGGGTATCTTACTCTTAAAGTGAGAGTAAACAAAGGGTTTATACGGGGTTATCCTAACCGGTGTAGTTTAGTAAAATAAGCAACATGAATAGGCGTTTTGGGTGTAATCCTAAAATTTTACCAATTTAAACAAGTTACTCCATCTAAATCCATAGTACTCATCATTGCGGTCTCGAGTGATATACCAAGCCAAGTTCTAAAGTCTACTACATCACCGGCACACTCATATTTTGTGGAATTTGGGTAAACATTTGGAAACGGATAAGGTTAAATCCTCACAATATCTAATAAGGGATATTGTGTGCAGGTTATGTGTAACATGTAATTTCACAAAAGTATGCTTGATTTTTTTTAAATTTGAGCATAATTTAAGCATTTTATGTGAAAAATAGGACAAGTATACATTCTAATTCCCATCCCCCCACTTGAATTATACAACATCCTCGTTGTATAGATAAAACATTAAATACGATAATTAAAAAGAATTAGAATGAGAAACTCCCCTGATATTTGCTCGGTAGATTCTCCATGTAGATTTATTGAGCAAGAATTCATGTTGACAGCCGTCTTGAGGTTTTAAGACTCCAACACTTCAAGATCTCCAGATTTGTAAATTCTCCACCAATATTCGTTAATATTTCTTTCACGAGGTCATGTGTAAATTATGAAAAATGTGCATTCCTATCTTGGTACCTACGGTTAATTTAAACTAAACTAAACAAACTAAATACGAGTTAGTCTGATGAATACGCCGTATCATGTGCATGAATACGCCATATTGCCAGAACTAACAATAATATTTTTAAAGTGCATAAAAACTAAAGACTGATAACATCTAGACAATTAATACGCCGTATGGTATGGAGCGGATACGCCGTATTAATGTCTGGAAAGACAGACTTGATAAAAATAAATAACTATCCGAGTTTGTCCCGGGAAGCACTTTTGTTTACAGCGAAGTCTTTAAGTTAGACTTTTCTTCAGCTTCCTTTCACTCAGCTCTAGTTACCATCCATCCTTCGTCCATCATGCGAAAGATTTCCTGGTATGCTCGGCATGCATCTTCGCTTGTTCTCTCTAAATCGTCATATTCATCTTCTTTAACAGCAACATACTCTTCGTCTTGTCCGAATGAATACTTGATCATCTCGAATCTTCTTAGATTACATACCGACAGTTCATGAATTTCACATAACTCTTCTCTTTCATCGACTTCATGATTCATCTCATATTCATCATCATAGTTTGTATATACGTTCCATCATTTATTTTGTTCGTAACGTGAGTCATCATCATCTTCTTCACTGACAAATCCCTCTATTATAGCCTTATTCCTTAAAGCTTCTTCGAGGGTTTTCCCTTCTTCTTTGAGTGGGCAATCTTTGGTGTAATGAGGTCTTTTGCATTGTTCGCATCTAACTTGAGCAACATAGACTTTTTCATTCACTTTCTTGATCTCTCTTCCAAGATTATTAAGTTGTGCTTGTATAGCTGCCAATCCGTCAGAAGTTTCAGTACTTCTTGACCTAGATGTTCCATTGTGACATTTTTGAGAGTATTTAGCCATTTCTTGGATGGCTACCTTGGCATCTGCAACAGTCTTAGAAGGTATTGCACCTCTTGAATCAAGAATCTGTCGAGTAGGAATTCCCAATCGATTATAGAACAAGATTACCTCCTGCATCTCCGTTAAATAGTGTTGAGGACACGTCATCAAGAGTTCTTTAAATCGCTCCTATGCTTGGTAAAGGTTTTCATCTGGTTCTTGCTGAAAGTTGTTGATTTCCTCCATTTTCTTTGCAGGTCGAGCAGGTGGGCAATATTTGTTCAAAATTGTTGTTTTAAGACCATCCCAAGTTGTAATTAAACCAGTTGGTTCGTTTCTCAGCCAATGGCTTACGGCTACAGTTAAGGACATAGGTAATGCTTTAAGCATCACTTGGTCTATAGTAATATTTGGAATGTGGAATAGATCGACGATCTCAAGAACTTTCTCAAGGTGTTCGTTCGCATCTTCATGATCCAAACCGCTAAAAGTGTTGGTTCATAGTTCTTTGAGAAATTATCCTTTTAGTTCAAAGTTATCTTTGTCTTTAATTTTAGGCCTAGCAACTCCCGATCCATAGTCGGCTCGAGTTTTGCTCATGTATTGCTCCATGGTTTCCGCCATTGTTTCTGCAACTTCTTCCTCCGAGTATTCTTGGTCAGAAAATAAATTGAAATCAGGCGATCTTAATTCGTCAAGACTTAGTGTCTTGAAGTGTCTCCTAGATGATCGAAATTCTCGTTCCGGATCCTTAAAAGGTTTGAATAGTTCGTTTGTTGAACTCCTTGTCATGCACTACCTGAAACAAGGGATAAACAATCAGTAGGATAGGCTCGAAAGAAAGAAAACTCAGATATACGAAATCAAATGTGGAAAGCTACTGTTACTGTTTCAGATGATCGATACGCCATATCCAATAGAAGTGAATATGTCGTATTAATCAGTTGTATGAGTACGCTATATTGGACAGAAAGTTGGATACGCCGTATCCAATGAAAGTAGATACGCCGTATCGAGTTATCGACCAGAATAGTGTATTAGGAAGACAATTAAATTAAACACAAATATACAAGCAAACAATTAAAGACAAACAAATATACAAAATATACAAGAATATACAATAATCTAGTTGAAACTCCCCTTTTCCTGACTCTAAATTTGACCAAAAATATAAGGCTTTGCTCAAACACATGACCCGCAAAAGACCTTATGTCATTCTTTTATAAACTGACCAAAATCAATTACAATTCGACTCTTTAAAGTATCTTTATTATAAAATAGACTCAAATACCTTTCCAATGATATAAGGTATGACTTCTAACTCCTTACGTTGATTTTATACGAATTTCCCAACACGACTCAATTTCTGTACAACTTGTTGTCCTGATTTTATACTCGAGTAAAACGACCAAAACTCGACTTTTATAACTCAACATAACTTCAAACTTCTAGAATTTATTAACACAAAAGAATTCACTTTCATAAACATTTGTGGTCTAAACTACCTTTGAATACGTACTTTACAAAGGGACGGGTGTTTTGCCAAACACCCCTTTTGACCCATTTTTAACTCAATTAGACACGACTTGAGAATAGCTCATATACATTCTTAAATCTGAACTTTGACACTATAAAACAACATTACAACCATCTTACGACACTTGGGGTTCAATTGATCGAGCTCAGTATCTAATACTAAGCTCATAAGCATAATCCATCACATTTCCAAACCTTCTACTTCATATCCATATGTCCTTAATCCAAGACCTTACTTTGCACCATATTGACTTGGCTTCCATAGCTATGTTACCAATATTTCACCATCATCATCCTCACTTGCTTCCTAAGCCAAAATCATCATAAACCATAAACACTTAAAAGCACATAATTAAAGTACTATAACAATGGTTTATTCAACCCATTTTCTTTTACCTTTAAAACATTTAATCATCATATGATCATATCTTGATCATATGAGGAAAACCCACAAATTTACTAATTTTATTTAAAATAACTTAACCCTAGGGCTAACCCATGAACTATCCGAGATTGGGTAAATAAGGCTAGAATCAAGCAACTTAACTATCTTGTTTTTCACTTGCACTTTTGGGTTTAAACGCCTTTGGGGTTGAATGACAGGTTTGAAGTCATCCTCCATTAGAATCTTGGGTGTGTAGTATGATGGACTGATCCCTTTGATGTCTGACATTTTCCAAGCAATCGCTCCCTTTCGTTTCTCCAATACTTGTAAAAGTGAAATTTTCTCTTTTTCAGACAATTCAGATGAGATAATTATACGAAAGGATTTGTCACCAAGCAGGTAAGCGTATTCTAAGTGGTGAGGCAAGTCTTTCAACTCAGGTTTCTTCTCACCAATCTCGTTAGCACTAGCCGAATAAAGGAGTTCTCTTTCTACTTCAACAGGTTTTGCTGGTTCCTGCACAACTGGATACGGCGTATTTATAGACGTGATACGTCGTATTGGTTTATCTGAATCAGACTCATTATCGGGTTTAAATTCAACAGGTTCATAGCCTTCTAGATCCGATTGATCAATTGATTTTTCTAGCCCTCTTGATAGAAACGAATCAGGTTCCTTATTTGCCAGTAATTTCTGAGCTTCTGCGTTGATTGTGTCGTCCAAATCATCAATCCCGTAGCATTCATCGTCTTCAGTGGTCAGTCTCTTAATTGATTGATCTATGTCAAAGATCACTTCATCGTCTCCTACCCTTAGTGTTATCTTTTTGTTGAACACGTCTATCATTGTTCGAGCGGTTGCCAAAAATGATCTTCCTAAAATAATAGGAACTCTTGAGTCTTCGGGCATATCTAAGATAACGAAATCTATCGGAAGGATGAATTTATCAACTTTTATGAGCACGTTTTCGATTATTCCTCTTGGGTATTGGATTGATCTATCTGCATGTTCTAAGCTCATTCTGGTAGCCTTTGGTTCACCTAACCCTAATTTTTCATACATCGTATATGGCATCAAACTTATGCTAGCCCCCAGATCTGCTAAAGCATTGTTGATATGCAATTGGCCAATGTCACAAGGAATAGTAAAACTCCCTGGGTCTTTTTCTTTTGATGGAAGCTTGTTTAACATACTGCTGACACCTTCATTCATCGTTTACGTACAAGCTTCAATGAGTATGGCCCTTATTTGTCACAAACTTTAAGAATTTGAGTCATATTTATTGGCATTTGGGCTAGGGCATACGATGAAAGGTAGATATATGTGGAGCTGCTGTCAGGTTTTCTAAGAACTTTTCTGCGAGCTTCTTCTTTTCCATCCTCAGCTTTGAGGAAAGGTTATAGTGGCATTTGGGATCTATCAGAAGCTGGGCTTAAGGTTCGTTTTGAATTTTTGAGGTGAACATTGAGAGTGACTTTCATGATTCAACTGCTCGTCGTGATTTACTGCTAGAGGTTCTTCGGTATGAACGTTGGTGTCATTATTTTGAGCATCTTGAGTCGTAGTTTTTCCTCCTCTAGTAGTTACTCCTTTAACATCACAATCTATTATTGGAGTATTATTAATTATATTTAACAATTCTTGTACCCCAAATCTGAGCTCAATTAACGAATTGTTTCTTTCTTTAAATAAAAGCTCGTTTGTTGTTTGGAAGTCACAGATGAATGCCCTTATCTCTTCGTGTTCATGTTTTCCTTCGTCAATGGACTTGTATAACATCTCCTTCATCGTTAACTTTCTTTTAGGATAGGTAAAATGATATGGACGAAGTCCGGATGCTGCTCCTGAAAAGTAAGACATGATTCAAAGTAAAGCAATTCAAGGAAAACAAACTTGCAAAAATATATTAAACTTTTTCCAATACGCCGTATAAAAATAATTTAATACGTTGTTTTGCTGATCAAAACGAATACGTTGTATTGGACACAAGGTTGGATACGCCGTATTCAATGGACGTGGATACGCCGTATCGAGTTATCGACCAAAACAGTGTATTAGAAAACAATTAAATTAAACAATTAAACAAGCAAATTATTAAACTAAATTACACTAATCAAATTAACACTACTCCTAAGGGTTAGATCTAATGTTAAAAACCAAAATATAAAATATAAAATCAAGATAAAATTTCACTCCCTGAAAACGGCGCCAAAAACTTTATGTGTTGTTGTGTGGTGTATATTTTTATATTCAAGTTTTAAATTTATATTTTGCCAACTTGACCAAAAAGAACACTTTAACGGTCCATTGAACCCTCGTGGCAGATTCGAGTAAGTAGTGTTAACACTTGAAGCCGTGGCGGTTAAATCTCACAATATATTGATATTTGGATATCTAATTAAGTTAATTCTAATCTAAGAAAACCTAAGCTAATCCCTAGTTAGTTCTAATCCTAATTCTAACAAGAAAAGGGGGGTTTCAGCCTGAGAGACTAGCACAGGTTTAGTGGTGACTACAATCAATTCAAGACACTTTAACCCACGTAAGAAAATTAACAAAAGATAAAAGAGCGGTCAAGCCTTATAATAGAAAATTGTATTATACATCATTAATCCTATTAGAAGTTGGTTTGTTTATTCAGTGCAATGATTACTTATCTCGAAGAGGCATATCATTCTTAGACTTAGGCAGGACTTTCATCCTAAGACCTAGACACATTAACTGTCATATTAAAGTATTCCCATAAAGCAATCCTATTTGCTAATATAATCTTATCTTAAGGATTAAAGCAAATGGTGGATGCTTGTTAAACCCTAGCGACATAGAGACTTTACCCACTTACTAATCCACTTATCTAACTATCCAATGGAATCAGAACGTTATTTGTTGAATTATCTAGGTTCACCTGCTAGTTAACTTGTTCAATAAACCAATGGCAATTTCTGTTAACTAGTTAAGCCAAAAATGTATCCTTAGCACAGTTTTAAAAGGACAATAATTTTTGATACTATAATTTCAGATGTCTAGAATTACTATATGTGATGGTAGTAAAAATACATGAGTTTTGACTATAATATACATTCCCATTTGCAATGTGCAAATTCTTCCAACTGTACCAAAGATATAAAATTTTGACACAAGACTCGAGAAATACAAACTTTACACTTAAAGCAACAAGCAACTGTAAAATAAACTTAATCTAATAGGGTAGGATAAGGTGTAAAGGTGTAACAAAACAAACAATTGGTGAATTTCCCGAAAGGATTATCAAATAACGTCACTTTATAATATTATTTATCCCATCTGTTTTGCCCACTTTTATATAATTATTGGAAGATTTAGTACTTAATTGCTTTAAAGTTTATAAATGCAGTAATTCAGGAGTGTTTTGTGAAGACATGCTAAAAGGCGCACAATTTAGAGCTAAAACGAAGATATTTAAAGATTGATGATTTTTGACCAATACGCCGTAATCAGCAAAAGAGATATGGCGTATCAGCGCCTAAACTTCACAAGAAAGCGCGTTTGACCAATTCCCAATATGGCGTATCACTCCGCTTCTATACGCCGTATCCATGAAGATAACTATTCAAAGATACAGTAATAAATGTAAATTGGGAATGATATCACCGATTGATTGAGAGCGTAACGCGCACTCTAAGGAATCCAGCCCTATACACCGTATTGGCCTAGCCAAATACGACGTATCGACTCTTTTTCAGACACTATAAATAGAAGACTCAAAAATGAGTTTTCGGTGTGCAATATCATATTCTTTATACCATACTCACTAAAGACGAGTTTTAAAAGAGAAGAAAAGCCACCAAGGTCAAGCATTGATCACGAATCCATAGAAGACATTGTGTAATTTTTACTCTCTTAATCGTTCGATTTCATTGTTTGATTATGCTTGTATAATCACAGTGGTTGTTGGCTAATACCCTCGGGTATTAGCCATCTTAATGAAATTTTAATGTTTGGTTTGTTTTAAAATTGATTTCTTAATTAATCGTTGATTGTTTAATTATGTTTATCATCTTATACTTGTTTATGTGTTTGAATATGCACTAATCATTCAAGCTGGTCTAGTGATAACATAAAAACTAATCTAGAGACTGGGATATGCCCCACCCCGCCCCAGCTCCCCTTTTTTTCCCATATCCATGTTTAATATTTCAGGACCAACAGGACACATAACGTTCTATATTTTACCTTTAAAATTATGAGCTTAGTTGGACCGGTAGGTGACCCGTTTATGTTTCAGCAATCATGCTCTTAATTAACTGATAAAGATTTGAATAGTGGACTACCAGTATATAAAACACCGTCAAACAGTAAGTGGGTAAAGTCCCGTTGGGCTAGGGTTTTAACAGGATCACCACTGCTTTGATTCCCTAAGATAGATTATAATTAAACTAAAGGATGCTTTATGCGGATGCGTTAATTGTGACAGGATTAATCGTGTCTAGGTCTTAGGATGATGTCCCGCCTAAGTCTTAAGAATGATATGCCGCTTCGAGATAAGTAAATCATTGCACTAAAACAAACAAACCAACATTGAACTGGATTTAATATGGCTAATACAGTTTTCTATCATTTGGCTTGTACCGCTTTCCTATCTTCTGATTTTCTTCTTTTGTGTTTATTGTGTATTGAATTGATATTTGTCACCACCAAACCTGTGCCAGTCTCTCAGGCTGAAAACCCCCCATATCATTAGACAACGTATATAGCATAGGTTTAACCAGTAATTAGAATTAACATAGACTAATTAGAACTAATTAAAATACTGATAGAATATAGGATTAGTGTTTCACTCTTAGTGTTCGACACCCTACTTACCGCGAAACTCCATCTTGACCGGGTACACTGCTCGTTAAAGTGTTGTTTTAGGTTTGTCGGCTAAATATAAATTTAAAACTTGATAATCAAATAATTGACCCTACACGACAGCACATCAGGTTTTTGGCGCCGTTGCCGGGGAGTGAATTAATTTAAACCTTATTCTTATTAGTATTTCTAACCATTAATTAATTTAATTTAGTGTAATCTAATCATTTAAATTTTGTTTGTATTTATTTGTATTGTTTGTATTTATTATTTAATTAAATTCCAGCATTTAATTGTCTTAATAGTATTCTGTTCTGATTGATCACCTGATACGCCGTATCCACCAGTTGGATACGACGTATCAAAACTTCTACCCAGAACAACGTATTGAATTCTACAGTCTAAACAACGTATCTGTTCTTTCAAACAATACGGCGTATTATGTGGATTTAATACGGCGTACTGGCCTTCAAAAGATACATACGGCGTATTCATATTAATTAGCTACGACGTATTTATCATCTGATACAGTAACAAACGCGATTTTTTCGCTTTTGATTTCCTGTTTTATGTGTTCCCTTCCCCGAGGGCACATCTTTAAATTCAGGAAACCGTTGACCAAGAAACCACTATGGCGGAACCAAACGACTACATTACCGCTACCCGAAAAAACTTCGTCTCTAATGATAACGAAGGAAGAATGGTCGAGAAATGTATCGTTGAAATACAAGGAACATTCTTGGTGAAAATACGCGATAATGCTTTTAATGGGAATATTGGGGAAAACGCGTTCAAACACATCGATAAATTTCTCGAAGTTGTTGGGCCAATCAAAATTAATGGGCTGACTCAAGACCGATTCAGACTTAGTGTTTTCCCTGTTTCACTCGCAGGAGCCGCAAGTGAATGGTTTACAAAGGAGTGTATAGGCTCAATCACTACTTGGGATAACATGGTCGAAAAGTTCGTTCTGAAATTCCACCATCTTTCTGATCACGATGAAGAAGAAGAAACCGAGGAGGATGACAACCCAAACGAAACGGACAATGTTCCTGAAATCTTCAAGATCGAAGGAAACCTATTTGACTTTGAGACACCCTTGTGCGAGGCATTCAACGAATTCAACTACCTTCTAAAAATCGACACTGATCTGTTCACTTATAATGTCCAAAACTTCAAAACTTATGATGAATATGAACGAGAGTTGAATAATGATATAGCGAGGGGTCCCGAGGAACCGTGGTTAGAAAATGGGGTTCCATATCAACTATGTGATCATATATGCGAACCATATCATTTCAAAAATGGAAAAACTAAATGGCCCACGTATGATTCATATATAGATGGATTCTGTAATGGTGGGAAACTACCAGGAATGGTTCGATTCGGAAGCATGACCTATTTCCAAGATCACAAGTGGTATGATGAACTAGTTGATGTAAAATTGAAGGAAGAAACCTTAGCGCTTAAGGCTAAAGTTAAAGGATCATGGGGAGATACAGCTCCCGGAGTAACGAAATTCTGCATATGGTTGAAAAACAGCTTTGAAAACTTTCATGAGCTGGATTATGATGTACTGGTAAAACTGCAAGAATGTTGGTGGAAGGTGAATGCTCACAAGATCGCCCCATTTACTCGTATGGAAAATTTCTGACGGGGACCATATGCGAATATGAAAACTAAAAAGACTCGTGACCCTTATCTTGACGTCAACCGTATATTTAGCAGGAATTACAAAGCAAGCAACGTCAATGACACTCAAGAAAATCAAGGACATGAAGAACATAAGGATAATCCAACTCCCGAACCATCAAACTGCAAAATCAGGAGATTTGAGATGATGAAGTACTTATTCAATGATGACGAGGAGTACATAACCATAAAAGAGTCCAAATACCTCAACCATTCAAAGGATAGCCTCGATGCTTATCGAGAACTTTGACGTCTCGTAGAGTATGTTGATTATAAGGGGTGTGTGTAGTAAAGGAGTATATTAATTCAAATAAAAATCTCAATATGGCCATATCAAAGGATAGCCTCGTGATGCTATCGAGACTTTGACCGTCTCATAGATAGAAAGATATGGGTCGTATACAAACACCGGATGAACGAAGAGAAGGAGGAAAATGGTCGAACTTAAAGAGCAACTGAAACAAAAGTGCTTCTCGGGAGATAACCCGATCATTTTAATTATTTGTCGCATTTTCATTGTTTGTTGCACGAGTCTGTCTTCCTAGTCACTCTAAAACCCTCTGGATACGGCGTATAGACATCAGTTTTTAAAACTCAGTATTTAATTTCCAGTATTTAATTGTTTTTACAGGAACCATACGGTGTATCCAAGGGTTTGGGAAACGGCGTATTGATCCCTGTATAGTTGTGTGTTTAATTGTTTTCTTGTACCATTGTAGCGAGATAGAAATTGCACTCGTTTTCTAATCTTTTATGCAAGACCTTGCTGAAACAATGATAGGGTATATTTTGAAAAAGACATGTCAAGTTGTAAATCATCAAATCTTCTTCCCCTTTTTGTCATTATCAAATAGGAGACGCTAAGAGTTATAGCAACTTTGATACTTCACCTCGATGTAGCTCTAAATGGTTAAATATTTTAACATTAAGCTTCCCTTGAAACCCATATGTTAACCATTTCTTGAATCTTCAATTCCGTAGGCTCTTTGTAATGATCACTGATGAAGTACACTTGATATACCAAACTTGAAAGTGAAGTAAAATCCCCTAAATTTGTTACTTAAGCTTGAACTGTTGTAGATTGAAAAACGGTGTAGAGAATTTGTGCTGATCAAATCTCTAAAACCACATCACCTCTTGAATTTATCCACATCGACATCTTCGTGTGACACTGAGCACTACAACGTAACTCCTTTAAGTGATAGTTTACTAGGTCCTCAACCAAACATTGAGCACCAATTAATTCAACCTGTGTGTGTTGTCCGACTTCTAAAAATTCTTCTATGTCCGATATCGAATATAACCGACAGTACTAAAATCTTTTCTCGGACGACAAAGGCAGTACTAAAAACATCCAACAGTACTAACCATGTCAAACAGCATAAATTTCTTTGAGCTCACTTAGTTACAATCTTTGAAGCCCAATATAAGCCAAAACTGAATTTTAACCATATACACGTCACGACAGTACTAATTATTTTTATCCCAAATCAGTACACGATAGCAGCATTAAAAATCCTTGAACCTTATATGATGTTCATAAATAAATCCATATACAAGCATAGTGGGTTCACGCTTATATATCCTTGTCCACGCTACTTAGGCCCAACTGCTGTTTCATTATAATCTCAACTGCTGCTGTAAACATGATCAAACAACTATGTAAGATTAACTATGAGAATTAACACCAATAGCAGCACGGCCCCGTCCGTAGCCGACTAACCAGCCTTAATACGAACACCGCAGCCGACGGCGGCAGATGAAATCTTAGAGCCGTACCAACTGTAATCTTACTAGCAGTACTACCTGTTAAGCTATAAGCAGATACTAACTCTACAAGTGTTTAATTCGCTAACAAACAACTCAAATGATTTTACCTACCAGTCACTATATATTAAGTTTGGTGAAACCAAAGAACGAATCAATTCCCGCGAATGACTTATTCCATAATTATTATGAAGGTTAAGATGGTGAAACTACATGATGATTTGAGGTATATAGAAAAAAAAATGGAAAAAATGAGACAAAAAAAACAAAAAAAGAGCAACAAAGTTAGAAGAAATCGTGTTCCAAAAGCATATACAGAAGGAATTATACGAAATAATCGAATTATTCGTTTGATACGTCTAAAAATCAACGATGTAAGTATTGTACAAAGTAGGCAGATCTCGCCACTCTGACATAGTAAAGTATGTATCGATATTGGGATTGATAGGAAAGTTGATCGTTACGGGAACGCACTTCGTTTTTATATATAGTTGATCTATGATCAAGAACATCGTAAAAAGTTGTATCTTAAATCATGTAACGTCGGGAAAAAAGTTCTAGCAATTTGTACTTTAAGTCTTTAATCTATTTGTTTTTTTGATTTTTATTTAACCACAATTTGACTTCCCTCTCAACTAATGAAAGCCGTTGTTTTACCGCGAATAAGATGTGATCGAGGCGTGCATTCTATTCCCGTCGTTACGTGCCAGTATGCATTCTCAGCTGCCTCTGTGGTTTACAAACGACTTATTTGGTGAAAGTTAAAAGGTTCCTACCCTATATCATTCTTCATCCTAACCGTTGGTTAAATTCGAATGGGGATGTGATCGAACCCACATGTCTATCCCGGCGTTTCGGGTGTGTATGTGTGCTTCAGCTGCCTTGTTGGAGTGGTACTTCTGGTGAAAGATTGTAGAATGATCAGAACTATGAACTCCATTCTATACCAAAACCCATAATTTACCTTATAAACTTGTTACTCCTTGGCTTTAGTGGTGGATAATGTGGTATCTGTCAAGCTTATGATGAAGAATACTCGTCACGATCGGAGGCAATGGCAAATTAGTTACATGATCCCACATAGATTAGTTTGAGTGATTTGAGTGTTTTCATCTCTTAATTTAGTGAGGTGTTTGGTTGTGGTACTTGTAATAGATCCGAATAATGCTTTAAAAACGAAAATTATCTTAGGGGATACATTTTTATAAACTTCTAAAGGCTACTTGAGGACAAGTAGGATTCAAGTGGGGGGATATTTGATGACATCAAATAACGTCTATTTTATAGCATCATTTAGCCCATGTTATTAACCCATTTTGTATAGTTATTGCAAATAATTGTTACTAAATCATTTATATTTGAAAATTGCAGTAATTATAGAGTAATTGGTGAAACTTAGCAAAAGGCGCGCATTCTGGAGCTTAAATGAAGATATTTTGAAGATTACTATTCTGAAGACCAATACGCCGTATCCATCAAGGAAGATACGGCGTATCCGTGCCTGCACTCACCAAAGACCACAAAAGGAATGAAGATCAATACGCCATATCCAGAGGACTCAATATGCCCATAGTTCCCAAGATATGGAAACATATAATATTCTGGTAAGATATCAAACGAGGTCCTTACTCAAAGAAATCCCCCATACGGATGAAACTAAAGGTCTGAGACGCTCGTGAAAAGCTTAGGATCAGATCGGTAAAATGCTCGAAAGACTTAGATCCTAACTTTTAGCTCAATTATTAATGGAGCTTGAGCCCGAGCTTTACATACAAAGCTCGATTGGGCTCAAGGGCCTAAACGAAATTAAGATATTTTAAGTATCAAACATACATAAAACATTATACATTTGTATTATAGGCGAGCTTATTAACGAACTCAATAACAAGCTTATTAACGAGCTCAAAATAGATATATTACAAGTCGAGCTCCAGCCAGGCCTTAACTTTTTATTTTCAGTATAAACGAGCTGAGCCCAAGCCTTTATAACAAACCACGGGCCAAGATCGAGCTTAAAAACAAGGCTCAAACAGAGCCAAGCTCAAGCTTCGTAAAACTTAAACGAGCCAAGCTCGAGCTCTTACGGGTTCGGGATCGGCTCCCCCCTAGATGAAACGAGTCAAACTTTTGCAAGGCCCGATCCACTAGACAATAGCATGATATCTCAACGAGGGAGGCTTGAAAGTTTGAGTTTGGCTCGAAAAGTTTGATTAACTTGTAATGATTTGTTTTCTAAGTGGACTAGATGATGACATCAAATAACGTCTATTTTATAGCATCATTTATCCCATGATATTAACCCATTTTGTATAGTTATTGCAAAGAATTGTTACTTAATTGTTTATATTTGAGAATTGCAGTAATTATGGAGTAATTGGTGAAACTTAGCAAAAGGCGCGCATTCTGGAGCTTAAAATGAAGATATTTTGAAGATTACTTTTCTGAAGACCAATACGCCGTATCCATCAAGGATGCTTTATGCGGATGCTTTAATTGTGACAGAATTAATGTGTCTAGGTCTTAGGATGATGTAACGCCTAAGTCTTAAGAATGATATGCCACCTCGAGAGAAGAAATCATTACACTTAATAAACAAACCAACGTTCTAATCGGATTAATATTGGTTAATACAGTTTTCTTATATAAGGTTCGACCGCTCTTTTATCTTTTGTCTATTAGCTTGCATGGGTAACAGTGTCTTGAATTGATTGTAGTCACCAACCAAACCGTGCCAGTCTCTCAGGCTGAAAACCTCCCTTTTCCCGTTAGAATTAGGATTTAGACTGACATAGGTTTAACATAGGATTAGAATAGAATTAACATAGATTAGATAACCAATATATTAATTAAATTGATAGATTTAACCTTGCTCTCAGTAATCGACACCCTACTTACCATGAAACTACTACCGATCGAGTACACTGCCCGTTAAAGTGTTGTTTTTGGTTGAGTCGGCAAAATATAAATTTAAAACTTAAAACAATAAAATATACACCACACAACGATACATCAAGTTTTTGGCGCCATTGACAGGGAGTGAAAATTAATCTTGATTTTTATTTTGATATTTTGGTTTTTAACATTAAATTAGATCTAACTATTAGGATTTGTGTAATATAGAGTAGTTTAAATTGGTGCTTATTTGTTTATTCTATACGGCGTATTCAATTCACTAAATACAACATATTGGTTATTTAATAGTTTTTCTAGCAAGATTCTTTCAAGATAGATGATCCAAACCTTACTATGGAAGAATACATCAGGCTCGAGGAAGAAAAAGCTCATAAACGCGAGAAAGTGTTTAATTGGTAAACTGCTACGTATGAAAAGATCAAGGTTGATGACGATCTTCACAACCTTAGCTTTGTGGAAGCTGAATTCCCAGCTATAGTCATTAACGATGCAGTTACACCTCAGGATGAACTTCAGTGCAAATATCAAGTAAGTGCCCCTATTAATGATGAAATCGACTTTAGAATATCATTTGACGAATCTGATGATGAGGATTACATAATACTTTTTGACAAAAACTCATTTTCTTATAAAATGATTTCTGTCAACGATTTGAAAATGGATTCGGAAGACGATTATGAAAAAGTCATGCCTTCAATTCCATCACCTGAGCCTGCGATTAATTGTTTTGATGATTTAGACTTCTTTACTGATTTTGAGAACGAATTTCCAGCGATTGTTTACAATGATGCTCAAATGTCTAAATCAGATTTATTGACTGAAACAATTTTAAACCGCCAACATATCAATGAATTTGATTTAAATGATAAAACATCATTGTTTGAATATGACGAGGAGAAACAAAATGTTTTGTACTTTAATGATCTATTCCCCTTCAACATTATTCGTCCTGATAATTTAAAATCTAAAAAAGACAATGATGACAGTAAAATCGATATAATACTGTCTTTTGAGGATAACGAATATACACATGGGTCAACTATGGTTTTTGAAACAAGTCACGATAAAAACACTAAAAATTTTAGACCAAGAAATTTTGTCATAAACCTAAATTTAAGAATCGTGATATGGATACATTAGGCAAACGGAATGTTATTCTTTCTCATTAAGAATTTGTGTGCACCGTTTGGCGCTTCGTTCGACTCTAAACGGCATTATAAGGATGGTGTTTATGCAATAATGTTGCGGAGGCCAAGGTATGTTTTCTTTGCTTTACTTTTGGAAAGTTGGTCTCCAAGTTGGATACGGCGTATTAGGATAAAACTTATACGACGTATCCACTCCTTTTTACACGCGTTGACTAAAGTCAACAAAATTTACCTTTATAGCATATTTACCATCTCAATACGTCGTATCGAGTTTGGATATAAAACCTAGCTCAATACGCCGGATCTAATTTTACCATACACTTTCACTCTACACACACACTAAATTTTTATCGAACCGAATCTTGGAAATCGTTTGTCATCGTTATCGTACACTCTTTTATCTCGATCCTACGGTATGTCTCTCACCCCTTTTCTTTTCTTTCAATCTGAATTTTCAATCCAAAATTAAGGTTAGGGTTTGGTTTTAGGATTAGGAGAGATATATTTGTTGAAAGCCTTTTGTTTCCTTCCCCCTGAATAGATGTTGAAAAGCTTGGGTTTTAATGGGTTAAAATAGGTAAAATGGAGGAAACCCTATTTTTTTTTTATAATTTCAGATCAATATGGCGTATCCACCAGCTTGGATACGATGTATTGATCACTTTTTACCCAATTTAAAAAACACTAATACAGCGTATTCATTAAGTTAAATACGGCGTATGGAGAAAATTAGGATCTTGAATTCACAGACTCATATGCCGTATTGACCAAAAATCAATACGGCATATTAACTTAATGATCCCTATACGGCGTACTCCTTAATTTGATACGCCGTATCCACTCTCTGAAATAGAATGTCTAAATTTTTATACTCTTATGCTTTCCTTGATTGATTTTGCAGATATGGCTCTTCCACCACGTGAGCAGAGATACAGGTTTCCTAGATATGAGGGTTTGGAGTACCTTGATACTGATATTGTTGATTTCAAGGGGAGATTAGCCAGGATTTATAGGAGAGAGGTGCACAGGGTATCGGTATTTAATTTTGGGGGATTACCAGATTTGATGGCCGAGGGACTAAGTGTTAGGATGTTGATGGAGCACCGTGATGAGGCCGGTGTTAGTGTGTTCACTAGTAGGGCTTGGAAGAGGATGTTTTACATTAGGGGACCGTTGGTTCACGAGCTTATTCTGGAGTTCTTTAGTACATTTAGGTTTGGCCATGCTATACTTGATTTGGATACGCTTGGACTTTATAGTTTCAGTTAGGTGGAGCTAGGAGGTGTATGAGCTGGAGGCAGTTCATCTTAGCCTTGGGATTACACATAGAGGAGGAGATGCAGACGGCTGGGTTTGGTGTTTACTAGGCTGAGAACGCCAAACAGATCCCCGACAAAGGGGATCTGAGGGATTATTGGATGGGGATCTCATCTTGCAGAGATTTCCTTAGCACAGCCCCATCATACACTTTGATCAGAGATCCGACTCTTAGGCTTTGCCATTGGTTGATAGCTTGTAGTATTGCTGGGAGGAGTCAAGCACCTGAGAAGGTGACCGTGACGGATTTATTTTATCTAAGAGGGATGGACGTTTTCTCGGTCAACGTTCCTTATTTGTTAGCTAGGTATTTAAGGTTGTTTACTGCTGGGAGGAAGAGCGGGGCGCATATTTCTGGTGTGCAGTTTGTTGCTAGATTAGGCAAGCATTTTGGGCTTCTTACTGTAGAGATACTAGGAGAATTGACTGTTATTACCCTTGAGCTTCCAGTGATTGACATGGCAGAGTTGGTTAGGCTGCAAATTTGTATTGAGCTTGACGATACTTGGGCCTGGGTGGCCATAGGATCAGAAAGGCAACCCGTTGCTGCGGCTGGTGCCCCTGCAGTCGCTGAGGATGCCCTAATTATTGATGAGGGTGGCCAGGCTGATCCGGTACCCGAGCAGGCACCTCAGTAGCCACCTTATAACAACCCGTAATTTTCTAGTATTTTCATCAATGTAATATCTACTTACTATATTAAGTCTAACCTTTTTCACGGGAATATTTTTCATTTTTATTCCATTCCATTATGTAACCTAGTTTACATTTCTAAAGTAAACGAGCCACACAATACCTTTGCTATTCCATTTGTTTAATCATGTATACATCCTAAGTTGTTCAAGTCTATATCTTAATATCATTTTTACCAAGTACATTATCCATTTAACATACTTTTCAAAATGTTATTTCAAATCAAGCATTAAACGTTAACGTTTATATCAAAACCCTAATTATATGTAATGTATACATATAAAATGAATGTACAAGCCTTTTAAAAGCATGTGTACAAAGTATCATAGCATCATAACATTTGAATATCTTTTTACCTCCTAAAATCAAGTTACAAAACTTTCTAAAGCTAATGTTTAAAGTCAATAATGCAAGAAAGTTAAAACTAGGTCATTTTACTACCACAAATTTATTTTATGTTCTCTACCACTTTAACACAAGGTACAAGCACTTAATGCACAATATCTAAACCCTAAATAAAAACTCTAATTCGTTCTAAAAACCTAATCTAAAACCCTAAACCCTAAACAAAACCCTAAACCCTAAACAAAACCCTAAAACCCTAATTTTACTCTAAACCTAAAACTAAACCCTAAAACTTAATAACTATAAGCCCTAAAACCTTTAATCCCTAAACCCTAAACCTTAATCCTAACACTAATCCTAAACCCTAAACTATCTTAAACCCTAACCATAACATGAATTAAAACCCAAAACCCTAACCCGAAATGAAATGAACCCGACACCGCTTTTCTTGCATTTTTACCCATTCTAAGTAACCGAGCACCTCAAGCAAGCATCCTAGCACCTCTATGACATCACCAAGCAGCTTACAAGCACCTCCATCACCATAATTAAGCTCCAAGGCTTCTAGACACCTCCTTATCACCTCCTTGTAGCCAAAAACCCTCATACACCTTCCACCTTGCATATCTACACTTCTAGCTCACAACACTCACCCTATAGACTCCATTAGTCATCTATCTATAGCTCTTGACACCTTTCATAGCTAAAACTTGGGCACCAAGGGTCTTTTAACCCTATAAATAGCCAAATCCATGCAAACCATTCAAACACACCTCAAAACTCATCAAGTACAACAATGGAGTCTTAACTCAGACCAAAAAAGATCAAGTTAAGTCCCTAAGCTCAGAATAGAAGCCAAGAATTAAGAAAAACGAGCCCTTGAAGTCATTACTAGGCGTACAAACCCGAAAACCCCATTTCGACCCATTTCTAGCTCAAGTAAGCTTAGTTCATGTTCAATAAGCTTGTAATCTATATTAGAATGTTCATAATACTCATAATATGATATATGAACTCTTGTTTGAAGCTTTGAATCATCAAACGTATGTGTTTTTTATTAAAACCTTAAAAATGACCCGTTTGGATTTTCTAGCCAACGAATCCTTTTTTCTAAACTTTTGTTATGTTAGAACATCTTATTTTTGCTTATTCTAATAAGCTATAACCTGCAAATATCATTTGGAACCTTAAAATAAGCTTGCATGGCTTTTTGGACTTGTTTTGCAAATATTTCCATGCATAAGGGTATATATCGTAACTTTCTGAAATTTATAACTAAAGGGGCTGAAAATGTCATTATTCTAAAGTTATAACTATAAGGACCTATTTTGCCAAGTTTCAAAGTTAAAGGTTTAAATTATATATACTTTATATATAAAAGACTAAACTTGTAAAAGTTTATAAACCAAGGGTATATATTGCTAAATGAAAGCTAAAAATATAATAATAATTTTATATAAATTATAAAAATATATATTAATATTATAAAACTCGATTTTATTAAAACCCGACACATTTATCGTTATTAATCATAAATCGACGCATTATTACGTTATATATTTAACGTAATTTTTCATCGACTAACTTTTGAAGAAACTTAAAATCTTATCGTAATCACGTTACTAGGGAATTTCATATGAAGGTTTTTCATTTGAGTTTACTTTTGACGAGTTTGATGGGTTTTACGATTTAAAGTGCCCTGGCTCCCCAAACGATACTACATGGCCCTCTGATTATGAATAGCCCGAAAGAGTGATCACAATATTTCCATATATTTAATAAATACTAAGATAATGTTAAACTTTGTAAAGGTTTTGAAACATAAACCATCCCACTAAAGACTGAACATATTACTTCAGGGTGCATACAAAGCCGTTACTCTGATATACTTTTGCCCATGTACTGTTAAGGTGAGTCTATAGCCTCGCGTTTCAATCTTTTGAATGCTTTAAATACCCGCGAGGGGGATACATGCTTGTTCACAAACTCTTTTACATACTCGTTTATTTTGTAACAATATGATTGCTTTTCAAAGACTTAGTGAGTTCATAGCCTCGCATTTTAAATCTTCTATGTTTTATAAACCCATGAGGGGGATACATGCTCAATTGTTTTTAATAAACACAAGTAATTTTGATATATGATATGGTTCCATCACTGTGAATAGTCCCATCTTTATATGTTTTCTAAATCCCGTAGGGGATTCATGCTATAAACTATGAATACAAGTGTTTTTCTAACTATATGTTATCCTGATATATTATTGCCTAAGTTACCTCCATTTTCCCATAAGACATCCCAGTCTCTCTTTGGGTAATAGCTCCCAGTATCTCTTTGGGTAATAGCTCCCAGTATCTCTTTGGGTAGTAGCTCCCAGTATCTCTTTGGGTAGTAGCTCCTAGTATCTCTTTGGGTAGTAGCTCCCAGTATGTCTTCGGATAGAGGCTCCCGGTTCTATTAAAATATGTGATTCATGAGCTTAGGGCAATAATACTATTTTCCATGATAATACTGTTTTCCATGATAAATATTGTTTTCCATGATAAATATTGTTTTTCATGATAATACTATTTTCCATGATAATACTGTTTTCCATGATAATACTGTTTTCCATAATAATTGTACTCATTGCAATTATTACACTTATGGGTGTATAACAACGTAACCCACTATTAAACTTGTACTCAACTATTATAACTGAAAACCTATGAATTTCACTCAACCTTTGTGTTGACCCTTTTAGCATGTTTATCTCAGGTAATTGAGCAACCTATGGCACGGAGTGGCACGGACTTGAAGATGGCTAAACTGTTATCATTCAAACTTTATGTTTCTAGATTTTGGGACCTCCTTTGTAAAACTCTGATATGATATTGAATGATAACTAAATTTTCCAAAACGTCTCTTTTGAGTCGTTTTCTATGATTATGTTTGTTGATCCATGAAGTAATACCCCTAATTAGCTTTCGCTGCTATATGTCAAAAATGGGGGTGTTACAGAGTGGTATCAGAGCTCATGGTTATAGAGAACAAGGGTAAAACCTTAACTATAACTACTTTTTCCATCCAAATAAGTCCTCCATGCCACTGCATTTCCTCGAATAGTGTATGTAAGAGATTTGCGTAGCAGATAATACATAACTATTATACTATTATATAAATAACTTGTGTTATTTCCACTGGGTTGTTATACAGTCATGTCTTCGTACACCCACCCTTCTATCCCTTCTGATTACTATGTGAAGGATGCTTTTTCCTCTACAAATGCTCCTAACTATACCCCGACTTCACCGGACTATTTCCAAGATTTCTTTCCTCCTAAGGATATTTCACCACCTAAAGACACTGAGACTCCTGTTGAATCACCCATTCCAGTATCTCCATCTTCATCAGTAGGATCTTCATCACCGGTTAGGTCAACTACACCACCACCAGACTATCCCTTTGATGAATCTATCTTCGCAGAGTTAGATAACTTATTATGGATCATACCGCGACCACCGGGAAGTGAACCAGTCCTCGAGGAACCTGATGAGTCAGATACTTGTTATAATGTTCATCTCTGGAAATAATCATTGAGGATATCCAGGTTCAAGAGTCTTATAAACAAGATCCAAGAACTCAAAAACAACAAAGGAGAACCTCCAGATTAGATCTGTGTCATTTACAGCTTTTTAGAATCCAACCACTAGATATATGAATAATGACACTTTTCAAATTTTGCTATGTAAATTATATAGACAAGTTATTTATACAGTGATGATTCTGTTATACCCCGTTGTTTCATAATACCAATTGTGTATGTCGAAATTATCTATCCTATATCCTGTAGTATGATGACTTATATTTTTATCCGGGATTACTATGATTTTCTTACCATCCGATTTTCTCAAACCTTTGTACCTAGAAACACTAAGCCTCCTATCGGATCACTCACTCCATTATCTCTGTATCTATCTCTGGAAGTCTTAAATTCCAAAATTTTCTGTTATATCCTGCAATGTAATATCAAAGAATGATCACAAGTCTTCGTATTATATTGAGAATTTTCATACCTTAACTTATGATATGACTATATCATTTAATGTGATCTTATTCTATGTTGTCTTGTATATATTAATAGATGCCTCCCAAGAGAACATCAACATCTAAAACACCAACTATGACTCAGGCTGCCATCCGGCAACTAATTGCTGATGGTATTGCTACAGCTCTGGAAGCACAAGCTGCTACCATGATAAATACCAATAGGAATGTAATAAGTAACTACAAAGGGTTTATGAGTTGTCAACCTTCCTATTTCAATGGTACGGAAGGAGCTGTTGGCCTCATCTGCTAGTTTAAACGTACTGAATCGGTATTTTCTTGTAGCAAGTGTGTCGAGGAAGACAGAGTGACATTTGCTACCGGTATTCTAACCGATGACGCCTTGTCCTGGTAGAATACATACGCTCAACCTATTGGGATTGAACAAGCCAACAGTATCACCTGGACCGAATTGAAAAAGGCTTTTGACCAATAAGTATTGCCCTTGAACTAAAGTCAAGAAAATGGAAGAGGAATTTTACAACTTGGCTGTGAAAGGAAATGATCTCAAAACTTATGTTAGAAGATTCCAGGAATTAGCAGTCTTATACCCAGACATGGTACCAAACACCAAGAAGCTTATGGAAGTCTTTATCGGGGGATTACCCAGAAGTATTGAAGGAAATGTTACTGCTTCAAAACCTCAAACTCTCTAGGAAGCCATTACCATAACCCAGAGGTTAATGGAGCAGGTAATAAAACACAATTCTGCGCAAGAAACCAATGATCACAAACGAAAGTTCGAAGATAGAAGAAACACCACCGACAACAACAACTACCCCAATGATCGCAACAACAATAACCACTCCAACAATCACAACAACGAAAACTATCAAAATAACCACAACAATCACAACCGTAATAATGATTACCACCACCAGCAGAATAGAATGAAAGAAACTATCAGAACTTATCCTGCCACCCCAACTGAGAACAAAAGGAATACTTAAAACAAAAGGTACCATGAAAACCTTCCTTCGTGTACAAGATGCACCCTGCATCACACAGGAGTTTGCACTGTTAAGTGTCAGACTTGCAACAAAGTGGGTCATCTGACCAGGGACTGCAAAAACTAAGGACTTCTATTTCCAAACCATCACTCCATCACTCAACTAAATCTCGGGACGAGATTTCTGTAAGGTTGGGGGACTATAACAACCCGTAATTTTCTAGTATTTTCATCAATGTAATATCTACTTACTATATTAAGTACAACCTTTTTCACGGGAATATTTTTCGTTTTTATTCCATTCCATTATGTAACCTAGTTTACATTTCTAAAGTAAACGAGCTCACGCAACTACCTATGCCTATTCCATCTATGTTTACATCATGTAAACATCCTAATATGTCAAGTCTATATCTTAATATCATTTTTACCAAGTACATTATCCATTTAACGTACTTTTCAAAACGTTATTTCAAATCAAGCATTAAACGTTAACGTTTACGTCAAAACCCTAATTATATGTAATGTATACATATAAAATGAATGTGCAAGCCTTTAAAGCATGTGTACAAGTGTACAATGCACCATATTTGAATAACTTTTCCCTCCAAAACAATGTACAACTTTCTAAAGCTCAATGTACAAGTCAATAATGCAAGAAAGTCAAACTAGGTCATTTTACCTCCAAATTCATTCTAGTTTCTTACCACCACTTTAACACAAGGTACAAGCACTTAATGCATGACTCCTAAACCCTAAACTTAAACCCTAAGTCATCTAAAACCCTAAACCCTAAACAAAACCCTAAAACCCTAATTTCACTTTAAACCTAAAACTAAGCCCTAAAACTTAAAACTAAACCCTAAACCTTAATCCTAACACTAATCCTAAACCCTAAACTATCTTAAACCCTAACCATAACATGAATTAAAACCCTAAAACCCTAACCCGAAATGAAATGAACCCGACACCCCTTTTCTTGCATTTTTACCCATTTTTAGCAACCAAGCACCTCAAGCACCTCCCTTGCATCACCATGACATCACCTAGCAGCCACCCTAGCACCTTACAAGCACCTCCATCACCACCCTTAAGCTCCAAGGCTTCTAGACACCTCCTTGTAGCCAAAAACCCTCATCACCTCCACTTGCCAATCTAAACTTTCTAGCTCTTAACACTCCCCTATAACTCCATTAGTCATCTATCTACAGCTCTTGACACCTTTCATAGCTAAAACTTGGGCACCAAGGGTGTTTCAACCCTATAAATAGCCGAATCTATGCAAACCATTCAAACACACCTCAAAACTCATCAAGTACAACAATGGAGTCTTAACTCAGACCAAGAAGGATCAAGTGAAGTCCCTAAGCTCATAATAGAAGCCAAGAATCAAGAAAAAGGAGCCCTTGAAGTCGTTACTAGGCGTACGAACCCGAAAACCCCATTTCGACCCATTTTAGCTCAAGTAAGCTCAAAATCTTGTTTAATAATATGTATTAGAATGTTCATAATACTCTTAAGATCATATATGAACTCTTGTTAAAGCTTTGAATCCTCAAACTCATGTAATTTTTTATTAATACCCTAAAAACGACCGGTTTTGATTTTCTAAGCCTATACGGAATACTTTTTTTCTAACAACTTTTGTACGTTTATAAGACATCATATTTTTAGCTTCTTAATATAAGCTATAACCTGCAAATATCATTTGGAATCTTAAAATAAGCTTGCATGGCTTTTTAGACTTGATTTGTAAATTATTTCCATGCAAGGGGTATATATCGTAACTTTCTAAAAATTATAACTAAAGGGGCTGAAAATGTCATTATTCTAAAGTTATAACTATAAGGACCTATTTTTCCAAGTTTCAAAGTTAAATGTTTAAATTGTATATACTTTATATATAAAGGACTAAAGTTGTAAAAGTTTATAAACCAAGGGTATATATTGCCAATTTTGCAAACTTGAAAATTTAAGATATAATATTTTTATATAAATTATAAAAATATATATTAATATTATAAAACTCGATTTTATTAAAACCCGACACATATATTGATTATTAATCATAAATCGACGCATTATTTCGTTATATATTTAATATAATTTATCATCAACTAACTTTTAAAGAAACCTAAAATCTTATCGTATCATGTTACTAGGGAATTTCATATGAAGGGTTTCATTTGAGTTTTTGTTTTGATGAGTTTGCTGGGTTTACGATTTAAAGTGCCATGGCTCCTCAAACGATACTACATGCCTCTAGATTATGATAGCATCCGAAACAGTGATACATTATTTCCATAATTAAAAATATATTTAGTTTAAAAATCATGAAGTTTTGAAACATTAAACCATCACTCTAAGACTTTGACATATCCACCAAGGTTGCGTGACAAAAGCCGTTACTTTTCACTTTGATATACTTTGTCATCATCCAGATTTTCCTATACTGTAAGGTGAGTTCATAGCCTCACTTTTAAATCTTCTATTTCATAAACCCGTGATGGGGATACATGCTATAAACCATGAATACAAGTGTTTTCTAAATGTATGCTATCCTGATATATTATTGCATCTGTTGTCTAAGTCCCTTTATGCCAAAAGACCCCCACCATCATAGGACCCATTTAATAACTTGCGAGTGAACGCGAATATTGTGGATAGATCTATTGGGATTGACGAATCCCGTTTGTGTTAGCCGGATAGGTAACCAAACGCACTATATTTGAAACTTATAGGTATATGGAAATTACCTACACGGGGGCCATTATCTTTATATATATCATTATTGATATATACACTAGTCAGTTTGAGTGCCATGAGCTTAGACGCAATAATACTGTTTTCCAAAATATTGTACTCAATTTATAAATTCATTAACTTATGGGTGTATAACAACGTAACCCACTCTTATGATGACTTGTATTCACACTATTTATTATAAACCTATGAATTTCACTCAACCATTGTGTTGACCTTTTTAATGTTTATCTCAGGTAAAACTGAACATTTATTGGCAAGGAGTGGGCGTGGACTAAAGATGGCTAAAACTGTTATCATTCAACTCTTAGGTTTTCATGTAGATTTTGGGACCTCTGTTTGTAAAAACTCTGATGAAATAATGAATGATAACTTATCTTTTAAAAACGTATCTTTTCGAGTCGTTTTCTATGATTATGACTGTTGTCTATGAAATAATACCCCCAGATTAGCTTCTACTGCATTATGTAAAAAATGGGGGTGTTATAGATTGGTATCAAGAGCCACGGTTATAGAGAACAAGGTTAAAACCTTAACTATAACTACTTTTCTTTTTCCATCTAAGAAAGTCCTCCGTGCCACTACATCTCCTGAATAGTATGTAAAGATACATAACTATTATACTATTATATAAATAACTTATGTTATTTACTACTGGGTTGTTAACAGAGTGATGTCTTCTCCCAACCATCCTACTTTTGATATTGAGGATGCTTTTTCCTCCAACTTTCTGGACTATATCCTGGCTTCCCTGGACTATGTCCTAGCTTCACCAAGAAAAACTTATTCTAGCTCTTCAAATAATCATTGTGTAGTTCCAATAGTTTCACCAACTCTTTCACTTTTTCATGATGACCCCTATATGAAGGTCATGCATGCATACTATGCTGAAGAATCACCTATTCCACCACCAACTATTGTGCCTCCATCTACAATGCTATCTCCAATGTTTAATCCTCAAGAATTCTTTAATCCTCAAGAATTCTTTCTTCCGGATGAATTATTGTCACCTAAGAAACAAGACCATAACCAATCATTCTCCTCTACTTCTGCCCTACCTCAAGAATTTGAGATGGGAGAAAGCTCTCGTAAGACAAGTCTGGAACGTCAAGAGGAGCAAATTAAGGAAATCCTGAATCACCTGGATGAACTCTTTCTCGACCGCATTAAGCACATAGAAGACAAAATAGAAGGTCTTGGAAAAGGTAGGGTGATTATACAACAAGATTTCGACAATCTGGAAGCTGAACTCCAAAAGGCTCATGCTCGAATTGCTAAACTTCAAAGAAAGCAAATAGGAAAATACAACGATGATTGAGGGATCTAGCTCGCTTCCGATTGCTATTCTATAAACAAATCATTGAAGAAATCTAAGTCCATCACCAAGCAGATAAGGAAAGTCTTCTGAATGCAATCTATGAACTCAAGAATAGCCAGGAACGACCATCAAACTACCAGATTAGATACTAGTTATAGCTTTTAACCTAGCCACATGACGTGTGGTATAAATAACAACACTTGTCAAATTTTGACTATGTACAGTACAAAGGCAAAGTTGTTAGTTATGATTATATAATGGCAATCCCGTTTACTTGTTGTTAACATATACCGATATATCCATCCTAAAACAACTTCTCTTATATCATCATCTTCGTCTTCATCATTATGAACCATAGCATGACTTCTAAATAAATCATAGATACTTAATTGATATGAATTATCTATGATTTTGATATCACTATTGTTAAAAATGATTAATGTTTAAAAATAAGCATTGCATTTTAAGACTTGTGATATCATTCTTATTACGTGTTATCTTATGTTGATAGAATGCCTCCTAAAAGGATGTCAACATCTGAAGCACCAGCTATGACTCAGGCTGCCATTAGGAAACTAGTTGTTGATAGTGTTACCGCAGACTCTAGAAGCAACAAGCGCTAACTGGCAAATTACTAATTATACCACCCAACCAAGAGAAGCTTATTGTGGCAAGGCAATGTAACTACAAAAGTGGTTATGAGCTGCCATCCTATCAATTTAAGGTACGGAAGGTAATATTGGTCTATTCTGCTGGTTTGATTGAACTGAATCAGTGTTATCCCGTTAGCAACTGTATCGCGAATGCTAGGTAAACGTTTGCTGCTTGGTACTTTAACTGAAGTAAACTCTATCTTGTCGAATTTATTTGCCTAACCTATTAGGAGTTAGCAGGGAGCTTACAGTTTACTGGGGTGAATTCAATAAGCTTTTAATAAGAGTAGTGTCCCCAACTGCAGTCTAGAAGATGGAAGATGAATTTACAATATGACTGTGATAAGGGATTGATCTCAAGACATATGTGATAGATTCCAGGAATGGAATCCTTATGTCCACATATGTGACAGTTTTTGAGATATGATAGAAGTTTTCATCGGTGGGATTACCTCAAAGTATTAAAGGAAAATGTTACCGCCTCCTAAACACTCTTAACTCTAGAGGAAGCCATTAACATAGCCCAGAGGCTAATGGATCAGGTAACAAAGCACACTCCGGTGCAAGTATCAAGTGATCACAAACGAAAGTTTGATGATAGAAGAACTTTCAACAACAACAACTACCGCAACGATAATAACAACAACTACCTCTAACACCAACACTAACAACCGCTACAATAATCACCACCATAAAAGAACAGAGATGGGAAATCTTAAGGGGCTTAAGCTGCCACCCTATCTAAAAATAATGGTTATAATAGAATCCGTCCTTGTGTAAGAAATGCACGCTGCATCACATAGGACCTTGCACTTGTTAAGTGTAATACTTGCATACAATGTGGGCTATCTGACTAAGACCTGCAAAAAACATAGGTGCAGCCACTGGAAGTAATCTGCTACCAGTGACAGTTACTTGCCATGCCTGTGGAGAGAAAGGGCATTATGCAAATCAGTGTCGAAAGACCACCAACAACAATGCCCAGGGAAGAGCCTACATGCTAAGGGATAGGAATGCTCAATCAAAACCTGAAGTTGTCAAGAGTTTTTTTCTTCTAACCAAATTTAGCTAGAGTATTATTTGATTCTGGATACAATAAAGCCTTTGTATCCATATTCTCTTACCTCTTAGAGACAATATTCACCCATTACCAATAGATTACCTTTTACAATATCAAATTGACTGACGGAAAACCTAGTAAGAACAAACAATATTATCTAGGGTTGCACTCTGACTTGTTAAAACAACCTTTCAAAATTTATCTTTTGCCTCTAATCAAAACTAGATAGTTTCGACGTCGTCATTGGTATTGATAGGTATTTACATGTAGTCATGCTAGGATTCTCTTTGACGTGAAGTGTGTACTTACCATCAACGTGAAACATTGATCATTCGGTAAGAAGTAAAACTCGACTAAGCCATTATCCTATCTATAAAACAACAAAAGGTATATAATCAGGGGATGTAAAGTTTTCATAGCCCAAGTAATGGAAAAGGAAATCAGGACGTTATAAACGAATAGAAGACTACCGTAGTCAAACAATCCAAGAGAGTTTTTCCTAAAGATCTACCTGGCCTTCCTCCTGTTCGTCCAGTAGAATTTCAAATCGATCTAATTCCAGGAGCGACACATGTAGCCCGAGCACCTTATATATTAGCTCCTTTAGAAATGCAGGAACTATCTAACCAACTTCAAGAGTTGCAGACCATGGTTTTATTCGACCAAGTACTTACCTCTGGGGAGCTCCTGTTATATTTGTAAAAGTAAAGATGGATATTTCAGAATGTGTTTCGATTTTCCGGAAGTTGAATATACTTATTTGTTAAAGAACCATACCAATTACCCGCCAGGTTGATGACTTTATTTGACGCCAATACTTAAGGTTCGAGTGTTTACTCAAAGATCGACTTGAGATCAGGTTATCATCAACTGAGAGTCAGGGATGAAGATATTCCCAAGACTGCTTTCAGAACAAGATACGAACATTATGAATTTCAAGTGATGCCATTTGGTTTAACTAACGCGCCTGCTGTATTCATGGATCTCATGAATCGTGTGTGTAAACCATACTTGGATAAATTTGTAATAGTGTTCATCGATGATATTCTCATCTACTCTCGTAACAAAGAAGAGCACGCAAATCATCTGAGAATAATCTTGGAATTACTCAAAAAGGAGAAATTATATGCCAAGTTCTCCAAGTGTGATTTCTGGATTCATATCGTGTAATTTCTTGGACACTTAATTGATAGTCAAGGACTTCATGTTGACCCTGCCATGATTGAAGCCGTTAAGAATCGGGCATCTCATACTACACCCACAAAAATACATCAATTCTTAGGACTAGCCGGTTATTATCGAAGATTCATCAAGATTTCTCGAAGATTGCAAAGTCTTTGACTGAATTAACACAGAAAAACAAGAAGTATATCTGGGGCGAAGATCAAGAGTCAGCTTTCCAATTACTAAAACATAAGCTTTTTGAAGACTCCATCTAGCATTACCAGAGGAATGACGATTTTGTTGTTGTACGGTGATGCATCCCATCAAGGGTCTAGGAGCGGTGTTAATGCAAGAGAGAAAGTTATGGCTACTGCTCGAAAACTTAAGCCCAAATGAGGAAAACCTATTACCAATCATGATCTCGAATTAGTCGAGCAGTTGTGTTCGCTATTAAATTTTGGAGACACTCCTATACGGTACAATGTGTACTGTGTTCACGGATCATAAAAGTCGTCAGCACATTCTTGATCAGAAAGAATTGAACATGAGACAACGCCGTTGGCTAGAATTGCTCGCAGATTATGATTGTGAGATTCGTTGTCATCCTGGAGAGGCAAATGTTATAGCAGATGCCTTAAGCCAAAAGTAACAAATCAAACCATTCCGAGTTAGATCCTTAGTTATGACCATTCATCCAAAATAATTACCCTCAAATCTTAAGCTTAAAACTGTAAGCACTACAAAAAAGAAACCATCAAGGCTGAAAATTTTACGTGGAATGGATATATGCATTTGAACAATATGTCTTGATGGAAATCATTGTATTAAGATCGTAGTTGGTTACTACTTTTGGTAATTAAGAGACTTATTATCATGAATGAGTCCCACAAATCAAAATCTATGGAAAACTAGAAGGGGGAGTGAATAGTTTTCGAAAAAATAACTTTGGCCTTGTAAAACTTGTTTAACACTTTGTTTGTAAACTTTAAGTGAAGTGATCTAGATATGATGTTTGATAATTAGGAAGTAAGTGATGATAAGAGTAAGAGGAAGATAGAGTGTAGAATGTGTTCCACTAGGACACAAGTTATTTTAGTGGTTCGGCTCAAGGCCACCTTCCCGTTGCCCGCCCCCACCCTCACTCAACCTAGCTACCACCATTCTCTACTCCTCGAGTCACCTTACTTAAGAGTTTGTTAAAACTAGTCACCGAGGCTACCTTTCACTTGGTTTTGAAGCCTCACATACGATGGTATTCATTTATAGGTTACAAAGATGATCACCGGAATTTTCTTAGACAATGAGAATCGATAATAACACAACTACACTTGATGTAGCAAAGTATAATTAAACATATTAAATCATAGCAAGTTGAATTCTTGAAGAATTATGATGAATCTAGATCATGACACTTTTGGGGTGTGCTTGAAACTTTCGTGTATTTCGGCACAATTCCTTCTTGTAGTGATTAACCTACACAAGATTTAGAAAGAGATGCTAGAGAGAGAGAGAGATCAGTTGGTTAGAGAGAAGATTAGATGAGAAAGGTGTATGAAAACATGAGAAATGGCTTGGTATTTATAGCCAAAAGTTTTACTGTAGGCCGGTTCTTCCGGTGCTGTTGACAGAGGGCACCGGCTTGCAAAACTAAGGGCACCGGCATACAGTAACTAAATCGGAGATTTGATTTAGAAAATCTTGAGATTTCTTGTGTAATCTTATAGATTTTCCTTGATTTGTTGCATTTGATTATATACTAAATGAGTAAATTAATTAATAAGTGTAGATGATTGTGTTTAATTAGGGGTTAAATAGTTTGTACAACTTTTTCAAGTTGAATGTACTTTAATACAAAGTGGGAGATAGTAAAGAAATCTGTTTTGAGACTAATAAGAGGTTTGAGATAATGGTTTGTTTGTTTTGTATAAATAAAACCTTAGCCTAAGTTGATTGTAGAAACATTTTGTTTAAAACCGGTTTATTTGTATTAACAATCTCCCCCTTTTTGTTGATGACAAAACATATTAGGCCAAAGGGATGATTAGATTTATATTTAAACTTGGTTACTTTCTCCCTCTTTTTGTCGAAACAAAAATGGAATGTAAATGTATGAGAAATGTAGAGATATTGTCAAGATGGAAAGCTCCCCCTTGATGAATGCTATTGGGGCTTTGCCCGGCTAAACTACAAAAAACAACTATGTTAGATGCAATGAGATAGCTCCCTTGCTATGTTAGTTCCTACAAAGAAAAGTTAGAGGTCCAAGAAATAGATATCGGGTTACTTTAGTACCGGCTAGCTGATTTTGATTTATCAATGGGCACCGGTTTGTTGGGGGGGGAGGGACCGGGGGGTGGGGCGGGTTGTGGTGGTATCGAATGGCACCTACTGACTAAAGAAAAGTCAATGATCATGAATTTTACACATAATTTTTGAAGAAGATAACAAATGTCCAAGCACAAATACTTAATGAGATTCTTAATGAGGATTCCTAATTAATCTACTTAGTTTTATTCTACTACTTAAAGTTCTTTTATTGATGTTGTGGAGTTATGATATTTAAGGATCGAGAATGTGTTGAGAATGAATATCATTTCTCCTTGGAGGTTGTCGACCATGATTTGAGTTCTTTGCAATGTTCACATAACATATCTATGGGTGAGCAATACGAAAAAGGGTTGTTAGGTCACCTATGAGCGGAAGAGGTGTGAGTTACGCGGTGGAGGAGGACAGCATTATAGGGGAAAGATGTGAGGATGTGTTGGTCTAATTCCAGAGTTGCGTACCGAAACGTAGTGTCCATGGGCAGGAAATAGGAGGTGGATCATTTGCAAAGTATCTAATGGTGCATAATGATGGTCTAGGAGGTGATGGATTCGTTGTTGTTGGTGGATGATCACTAGCACATTCAAGTAAAGATGAGTAGATGGGGTGTATTAGAACAAGTGATTCAATCGGGCTGTAGGGATGTAATAGTTACCGCTGTGGTTGAGCTTCGATGGTTGAGTAGGAGCGGTGTGGCGAAATTCAAGTTAGAGGAGGAGTTGACTTAGGAGTAAGCAAGCACTTTTCATTGGAGTTTATTGTTGTATTGATTGGAGATAGTGGTGGAGTGGTTATTGGAGAAGTTGGTGGGGCTCCCGATGTGTAGTCCGACGGTGGAGAGAATGGTTGATAGGGAGGAGAAGAAGTTTTTGGATTGACAAAGCAACATGGCCTAATACTAATTCTTGCGGTTCGTTTTTGATTAGTTTGTTCTTCTTTAGGCTTGTGAAGAAAGGTAGACATAGGAGATGGTAGGAGTGAAGGAGAAGAGCAATAAAATGGTGCACTATTTATAGAAGTAGATTTGAGGTGGACTTAAATGTTTTACTTGTTACTTTAGTTAAAATCTAATGATTAGATTATGGCAAAGGTCAACTTCTATTCTTAGAGCCTAATTGATGTGACAAGGAGGGAAAACTTGGATTTAGATTTGAAAAATTCGTATATTAATAGCTGAGAACAGGCCTGCCGGTGCTATTCTAAAAAGGGCACCGGTTTGAAATCTGAATGGCACCGGCCGACGGGCAGACAGGGTTTTTGTAGTAAGTTTTTGAGTAAAGTTTTGATATGTTGGAGGTGCAGTTTTTCTCGACTCGAAGACAGAAAAATTTGTTTTATTTTAAGAGAAAACCTTGGCCTCTTTAATGAGCTACAAATGAACGTGTTTGAAGAAGGAATATTGATATGTGTTTCTTTGAGACGTTCACAAGACAAATTTTTTATTTGTAATAAAGAAGAATAAAGACACAAGAAAGCTTTTAGATTTTAAGAGTTTGGTTCCATTAATTCCAAAGGGACCGAGTCGAAGAAGATTGAAAGGGCTCTTTTATGTGGTTTGGTTAGAATGTCAGCAATATTGTCTTCGGATGCAACCTTTTCGATAGAGATATTACCCTTTTGAACATTGTCACAAAGAAAATGATGACGGATTTCTATATGTTTAGTGCGAGAGTAAAGAACGGGATTTTTGCTTAAGTTTATGGCTCATTTATTATCACAATGATCAGGTTACGTCATTTATCTTAACTTCATAATTTACTAGAGCTTGTTTAATCTATACAATCATATCAAAAAAACTAAGCCTTGTTTAGAGACAGAATGCCTTTTTCTAGCAGACACTTATTCGGCTTCGGTGGTTGAGATAGCTAAGGTGGTTTGTTTCTTGTACATCCATGAGGTGAGACAATAACCTACGAAGGTACATACACCACTAGTGCTTTTTTGATCGACATAGTCTCCCGCGTGGTCGGAATCGACATAGACATTAGTCTGAAGACTGGTTCCCTTAGGATACCATAAGCCTAGGTGAGAAGTACCTTTGATGTAATGAAAGATTTGTTTTACGGCTTCGAGGTGAGAGGTTTTAGGAGCTTCTTGAAAACGAGCGCAAAGACTTACACTAAACATGATATCAGGACGACTAACGGTTAGATAGAGTAAACTACCAATCATACCATGGTATTTAGTGTCGTCGATGGGTTCGCCCTCTTTGTCGCGGGTGAGTTTGGTTTCAGAGGACATAGGAGTTTTGATTGGTTTGGCGTCTTCAAGACTGAATTTTTTTAACATTTCCTTTACATATTTAGATCGATTAAGAAGATTCCATCTTCCAGTTATTTGATTTGTAAAACACAAGGAAGAAATTTGATTCACCCATCATGCTCATTTCAAACTCATCATGCATGATTTTGGAGAAATCATCACATAAGTCTTGACAAGTTGATCCGAAGATGATGTCGTCCACATAGATTTGGATAATGATGATATGTGAATCCTTTTCCTTAGTAAATAATATGTTATCTACTAAGCCCATGGTGTACTTATGACCAAGAAGAAAGGCTTTAAGTCGATCATACCAAGCTTTGGGTGCTTGTTTGAGACGTAGGGAGAGCCTTTTAGAGTTTTAAACACATGATTAGGTTTTTCAAAATCTACAAATTGGGAGGTTGGGACACTACACTTCTTTGTTTATAAAACCGATTTCGGAAAGCACTATTGTCCTCCATTTGAAAGAGTTTAAAGTCATGGGCAAGCATACGCCAGAAGGATTCTTATAGATTCTAATCTTGCCACCGGGGCATAGGTTTCATCGAAGTCTATGCCTTCTTGTTTATTGTATGCTTGTGCTACAAGTCTTGCTTTGTTTCTAGACACGACAACATTTTTGTCAAGTTTGTTTTTAAAGACCCATTTTGTACCGATGATAGTTTGGTTTTTAGGAGGAGGAACAAGACACCAAACGTCATTAGTTTTAAATTGATTTAGTTCTTCTTGCATAGACATAGTCCAACTTTTGTCTTGTATAGCTTCTTTAATGTTTTTTTAGGTTCTACGGAGGAGAACAAAATCAAATGAAGCTTGCCTTTAGTTTTTGAAACTTAGGATCTTGGTTCTTTGATTAGGTTTCTATGACGTTCCTAAGGGATGATCTTTAGATTCTTTGATGTTGAAGATTTGTTTGTTTAATGGTTCATTTTCCTTGACTTCAAAGTCTTTACTTTGGTTTTCTATGATTTCAACTTCTTGTAAGTCATCATCTACTAAAGGAGGTGAATTAGGAGGAGGCAGTATTCAGCAAACATTTACATTAGTGATTCTTCGACTTTCATGGTTTCTTTATTTAGAACTATATAAGCTTTACTATTAGGGGAATATCCTAAGAAAACACCTTCGGTCGATTTAGGGTCGAATTTGGTAAGGTAGTATTTGGTATTTAAAATGAAATATTTACAACCAAAAACTTTGAAGTATTCTAAGTTGGGCTTTCTACCTTTTAAAAACTTAAAAGGAGTTTTTCCGAGGAAAGGTCTAATAAGAATCCTATTTAGAATGTAGGTGGAGGTGTCAATGGCATTACACCAAAACTTTTGAAGAATTGATTGTTCATTTAGCAATGTTCTACTCATTTCTTGTAGAGTTCTATTCTTACGTTCTACTACCCTATTTGATTGAGGAGTACGTGGAGCCGAAAAATTATGAGTAATGCCATTAGCATCACAAAAAGCTTCGAATTGTACTTCATTATCAAATTCCTGACCATGATCCGTACGAATTGAAATAATGGGGAAACCCTTTTGGATTTGAATCTTTGTTCTTAGAATTTCAAAATGATCAAAAGCTTCATTTTTATGTTTTAAAAATCTTGTCCAAGTGTATCTTGAATAGTCGTCAACAATGACCAAAGTGTAGAAGTTGCCTCCGTAACTTTGAACGGCCGACGGACCAAACAAGTCCATATGCAAAAGTTCTAGACATTTAGAAGTAGAAACCATGTTTTTAGCCTTATGGCTTTCATGTACTTGTTTTCCAACGTTGCAAGCGTTGCAAAAGTGTTTTTCAAAATTTAGTTTTGGTAAGTTTCTAACAAGCTCTTTAGATGATAGCGATTGTATAAGTCGCATATTGGCGTGACCCAATCTTTGATGCCATAAGGTCGAAGTATCATCTATAGAGGTTAGACAAAGGGCGTCTTTTGGTGAGTTCCCCATTTTCATAATGTAAAGGCCATTTTTCCTAATTCCTTTTCCTTGAGTTATGCCGTTTTTAATTATTTCGCTACCGATTTCACTAATTAGTACCTTGCACTTTTATCGCAAATTTGACTTAGCTAAAGATTAAACTGAGATTTTCTACGTGACTAACATCATTGATGGTGAGAGAGTTATGAGAAATTGTACCTTTGCCGATGATCTTGCTTTTAGTGTTACTACCAAACAACACGTTACCTCCATCAAAAGTTTTATAGGATGAGAAGAGATCTTTGTTTCCCGTCATATGTCTAGTACAACCGCTATCTTGGATCCATTCATCCGGGTCAAGTTTCACCTTTTGACGTACCTAGATACATAAAACAACTCAAGCATTTGGTCCCCAATATCTCATGGGTCCGTTAGTGTTATGCATACCGTTTGGTTGTCCCATGTATGGAAATGGAGGAAAAGGACTCCATTGATTTTACATAGGAGGTTGGAATTGTTGTTCATGTTGTGTTCAATAGTTCCAACCTACTTGGCGATAATCGCTTTTGGGGTATAGGCTACTAGGTCTCCTATGGGTCGTTTTAGGGGGCGTTTGGATTTTACTTTTTCCATGTCCTTGACCAAATTTTAGAATTTATGGTAATTTGTTACCTTTTGGTGCGCCTAAAATAGACTTTTTGGTAATTAGTACGGAGTCATTTTGTTTAACTACGTTGGTTTCCAAGTCTTTTTCTTTTTCTGCACTGTCATCAGACACCCGGTGCTGTTCGATTGAACAAGCCGGTGTTGTTGATGAATGGCACCGGCCAGCCGGTTCTACAGAGAGCTTCTTAAGATGATCTCCTAGATTTTTGATTTTAGTGTTTCTAGGGGAAGCTATAGTCTCTGTGTATCCTAATCCACACTTGTCTTTTGACGGTTTTTGCATTTCGACCATTTTTTGTAAAGACGAACTACTATTCTCGAAACTAGCTAGTTTTAGTTTTAGAGAGTTAACTTCTAATCTAAGTTCATTACAAGCATCACAATTGCTTTTACCTTTTTCTAATATGTCTAGCTTGGTTTTATGTTCGTTAATGGTCTTTTTGAGTGATTCATTTTTAGCCTTTAGATGTTTGTTTTTGTTAATAATTCTAAGACTCATTTGACAAAGTTTGTCATACTCTTCTGACGTAGATTCGTTATTCTAAGATGAACTACTTATAGTAAAGATTATCGGATAGTACCTCGTTTGAGTGAGCCATGAGACAAATCTCTTCTTTCTTTGCGTCATCTCCACTATTGCTCCAACTTCTGACAACGAATGCCTTTTGATCTTCGGAAGAGTTTTTGGGACAATCAATAATGAAGTGATTTGGATCACCACACTTGAAGCATCTTCGGATCTTCCTTTTTATTTCCTTGATTTTTTAGAGTTCTTTTGTCGTCATAGGTTTGTGACAAACTTGCCCTCTTTTTTTTTTTTTTTTTTTTTTTTTCTTTTTTTTTTCCACCCCCTCCTTCCATTCCTCTTATTCTTCTTAAAGAAATTTCTGAAATCCCTTAAGGCCATTGAATATTCCTCATCATTACTATCCGAGGAAGATGTATTATCATCACTCAAGACTTGTCTTGCTTTAAGTGCGAGAGACTTGTACTTTTCTTTCTTGTTCTTTGCAATCTCTAAGTCCTTCTAAAGAACTACCTCAAAGACTTTGAGGTTGCCAACAAGTTCGTCTAGATATAGCTTTGACAGGTCTTTGGATTCCTCTATCGCCATTACCTTTGGTCGCCATTTCGATGGGAGAGCCCTCAAGAATTTCCTAACATGGTTACGACTTGAAAAAGATTCATCAAGTGCTTTAAGAGAAGTAATAATGGTATTAAATCTTGAAAATGCACAATCAATGGTTTCATCGTCGGTAATTGAAAACTCCTCATATTTTGAAACAAAAAGATCTATTTTATTATCTTTAACTTGTTTGTTACCTTGATGAGTAGTTATTAAAGAATCCTAAATATTTTGAGCCGTGTCACACATGAAAATTCTTTCATATTCCTTTTTAGGTAAAGCATTGTATAAAACCATTTTAGCTTCATCATTTTTGGAAAGCATTTTCTTTTGATTTTCATCAAGTTTTTCATATGGTGTAACAAAATCCTTGCCATCCTTGTCTTTTATGGTAGGTTTGTAGTTACAGTGCTATGATTATACCAAAGATCAATATCCTTAGACTTCACGTAAGTTTTCAAGGGATTTTTCTAATATATAAAAACAAATTTGCCTCTGAAGGTGAGGTGGTTGTTGCATAGATTGACCTTCTTTGTAGTTTTCGTATCAATAACGTTAAAGATTTAAAATACAATTTATTTTAAAAACTTTGATAACCTAGCTCTTGATGCCCATTGTGGAAAACTAGAAGGGGGGTTGATATAGTGTTCCTAACACTTATTTCGGCCTTTTAAAAACTTGTTTAACACTTTGTTTGTAAATTTAAGTGAAGGTGATCTAGATATGATGTTCGATAATGAAGAAGGAAGAGATGTATGAGTAAAGAGAAGATATAGTGTAGATGAGTTTACCAGGACTCCAGTATTTATTGTGGTTCGGCTTACAAAGGACACCTTTCTTGCCCTACTCCCATCCTCAGGAGTCACCTCTTGAGAGTTTGTTAAACACTAGTACCTGAGATTCCTTTACTTGGCGGAGGAAGGACCTCACAACGATGGTATCACTTCTATAGGTTACAAAGATGTCACACAAATTTCTCACACACGAGAATCGATAATATCACATCTTACACTTTGATGTACAACTAATAATAGCAATAATAAATCACAGCAAGATGATCTCTTGAATGAAGTAAGATGAATCAAGATCAAGACACTTTTTGAGGCAAGCTGAAAACTTTTTGCGTTATTTGGCAATTCCTTTCTTAAAGTGAATTACCTACACAAGATTTAGAAACGAGATGCAGAGAGAGATGAGAGTAGAGAGATCAGTGGGTTAGTGGGAAGATTAGATGAGAATGGTATGTGAAAAAACATGAGAATGGCTGGTGATTATAGCCCAAGTTTTTACTGTAGGCCGGTTCTTCCGGTGTTGTTGACAAAGGGCACCGGCTTGCAAAACTAAGGGCACCGGAATACAGTAACAAAATCCGTATTTTGATTTGCAAAATCTTGAGATATCTTGCGTAATCTTATGAGATTTTCCTTGGATTTGCTGCATTTGATTATATACTAAATGAGAAAATAAGTGTAAGATGATTTTGTGTAAAGTTAGGGTTTTAAAAGAATTTGTATGCTTTTTCAAGTTGCATGTGTTTTTCTGCAAAGATGTCAGATAGTAAATAAATCATGTTTGTGAGATAATAAGAGGTTTGTTATATTTTGTCATTAATAAAACCTTAGTCTAAGTTGATTGTAAAACGTTTTGTTTAAAACCGGTTTATTTGTATTAACACAATTGAAAAAACAAAGTTATCATCTTGAATATACATGCGCACACCCTCCAAGAACATATGTGCACTCCTTTCGCGCCATCCACGATCATGTGTATTTGCATTTTTTATCAAATTCATTAGAACATATGTCATCGTCTTTCGAAAACATATGTGCACACCCTCCAAGAACATATGTGCACTCCTTTCACGCCATCCACGATCATGTGTATTTGCATTTTCTCATCAAATTCATTAAAACATATGTAGTCGCCTTTTAAAAACATATGTGCACACCCTTCAAAAACATATGTGCACGCCGTTTAAAAACATGTGTATTTGCGGGTTTTCTCATTAAATTCAGCACAACATATATGCACGACTACAAAAACACGTATGCACATGACACAAATACCACAGCTGCACAATCTTTGATTTTATCCAGAAAGTAGAGTTTCATAGGCCTCTTTCTACTCAAACCTACGGTCGGTAGTGGTGTAGTACCATGTCGTCGGAGTCTTTTAACCAATCTCCTAGAAACAAGTGCAAAACACTTTTAGCATTTAAAATTAAAATATAAAAATATTATTGCTTAATTGGTCACCGAAACAAACATTTAATGGTATGTTTGGCAACGAGCGGTTTGAAGCGTTTTGGAGTGGTAAGCGACAAGCGGTTAGCGTTTTTGATAGAAAAACATGTTTGACAACCAAGCAACTAGAGTTTGCATATTCTCTAACCGCTCCTAATTAAAATGCTTGACGAGGAAGCGTTTCAACCTATTCTCTAGCGTTTCCTTTTTGAAATTACCTAGATACCCTCAAACATAAGAGAACGTTACCACGTACAATTCTTTAATCGACTGCATATCCATCCCTCCTACAAAACCCTAATCACCTTTTTATAACCAGGAACGTACTGATCAACTATAGTTTTCAACTAACGTTGTCATCTCGATCTGTATCGCCAAGTTCTCTTCACTATCAAAAACTTGTGATCACAAGTAAGTACATTCATGATTTAATTAATTCTTTGTATAATACTGATGCCTCATAATATTATATTTTGATTTGTATAATTGTTTGGATTGAATATGTTTATACTTATGTGTTTAATAGTTATCTTTTAAAATAATCTTCATGATATGTCTAGTTGTATCCACTGGTAATTAACTTAGTACATGTTAGACGCAATTTGAAAGTGTAGAAAATATATGCAGCCAATATTGACCCTTATGATGATGTCATGCAACAAGTTTTTGATTGTTGTGGAAACACATCTTTGCTCGTTTATGATTTTTATTATTTTTTTCATTAGTTTTGTTGATGTTTATGGCTTGTCGAATGGTATTGTTACAATAATAAGGCAATACTGTAGTAATGGCACGAGAATGTAATCTCGTCCAAAAATTAGGTTCTCACATTTCGCACAATATTTAAGAGGCTTCTTTTGCTAGTTTTAGCACTTGTATAATACCTACAAGAGGTAAAATACTCCAGTTTCACACAATAGTTTGGGAACGGGTCAAAACTAGTATATGTATGTAGGTGACTCGTTACTTGCGCTCATTCCATAAAGCATTAGCTTGGTTGTATTTGACCCATCGTTAACATATAAGAATCTATTAAGGTCACAAAGGAACTAAAATGTTGCCAGAAGGCGTTCGACATTCTTACATTTAAATGAAACTTGATGAAAGAATTTACAACATCAACCAACACAAATTACAAGGCTACTGATACTCAATCCTAAAAACCGTAACCCTGTTATTCATGAGTTGTGTGAAAAATGCAAATAATAGTATATCTCTTTGTGTTTGGTTTCATTTAGTTAATTATAAGCTAATTGTACATAACTTGACAACTGATGCTTTAATAGACACTGCAATATGTCATGCTAACACTGGAAAAAGACTAATTATTATCTACTTCAGTTTAGATGCATGAGACTATGAGAATGAGTTAATTTGTGTTAACAAAAGTATGCTTAAAACTTAAAGGTAAATCTTTTAGCAGCACAACTTATAAATCTTTTGAGCTGTAGAAGATGGTAATTCATCGTTACGAAAAAGGTCACGCTTTTAGTTGGAGTTGAAACATGTAAATACAAAGCACAAATAATCAGTGTATGTTTCATGGTCTAATCTGCACTAAGATGATCTTTTCTCTTTTGCCTTTTAAGATTGAGATATACATTTGATGATATGTGTATGAGGTTATTCTAGCTTTAAGAGGTTCTCTTTTAACTGTCATTAGTATGAGTATTGTAATCTTCTTAGAGTTAAAGCATACATCTTGCAATTGACACTTTGATACTAGTAATGATACACTTCTAGACCAATGCATTCATCCACTGTAACTCAAAAGACAAGAAACCTTAATGATCTAATAAAAACCTACCAAGCTCGAAAGACAAGAACGCGTCAATACTGATTATTATCCCACTTGTCGATCCTCTCACTCACTTACTGGAATTTCCCATGCCTTTCCGTTTAGATCCCTTACCAATAGTTTCAACAATACTTTAGGAAATATAAGACTTATATATGAAGTTAATGAGACTTGAAGTTTACAGCTCCTGTGATATGTGATCTAGAGAAATGTAATTTGTCAATAGGGGTCGAATTCACATAGATTTCTACTATAGTTAGATAGCACTTCCTATATCCTTCGTGTTTTGTTATTAGATGGCCACAAGTAATGCAACTTCAAGGAAAGAAAACTGGACAGACCAATCTGTTTTGACTTTGTGTAACTTCTTAATACAACATCAAAACAACAATGGACGAAATAAGGCATATCCGTGGAGCCAGCTTCAGCCAGAGCATGAAAATATTCATAACCACAAATTCAATAGCAAACAAGCATTAAAAAGTAAGTATGACAGTATGAGAAAACAATATACACTTTGGAAGCAATTAAAATATGGAGAGACTGGTCTAGGTTGGAATGCAAGTACCGGGGCGCTAGCTTGTTCAAACGATTGGTGGGATAGAAAAATCAAGGTAATATTATATGGTCATAAATTTAAAACTTAACGCACTACATCTTTAATATTATAAAATATAATAGTTTATTATTTATTTATGCAGGAAAACCCTAATGTTAGTGGTTTTAGGACGAAACAACCATCTAAAGAATTGCAAGAAGCATGGGAACAACTATTTGGAGGATTACTTGCTGGTGAGTCGGTTGTTGTGGGACTCGGTATGGATCAAGATACATCAAGTGAGATTCCTAATGTTAACCTTGAGAATGCAAAGATTCCTAATGTTAACCTTGAGAATGTAGAGATTCCTAATGTTAACCTTGAGAATGTAGAGATTCCTAATGTTAACCTTAAGAATGTGGCTATAAATATTGATGATGATACAGAACCGATTCAAGTATGGAATCACTATTCGCAACATTTAGATGCTAAAGAGAATGATTTCTATTCAAGTTTAATGAGAGACGTGGGACAAGATGTCACAACGCCATGCCCAGATGAAATTTCTAGACAACCTAACAAGTCCAAAAATGTGACTATGAAACCCAAAATTGTAGAGATGAAACGAAAAGGGAGGAATTCAGGAGGAACAAAACTATTTCAGGGGTACATGGCCAAACAAGAAGAAAAACAAGAGCGTATTATTAAAATTTTGGAGTCTGATGCTTTTGGTGCTAGTAAAGATGATCCTTATATTGTTAGTAGATGTATGATTGTCATTAATGGCATGGTAGATGACGCATTGATGACGAGTGACATGCCTCTTTTCTACCTTGGTATGGATTTGTTTAAAGATGCGGTGAAATGAGAATTGTTTATGAATATGAGAAATGATAGTGCTAGGCTCAAATGGTTGCAACATAAGCAAGATCAAAGCAACTAAAGTTTTCTTTTTCAAGTGTCCAATTAATTCATAATATTCACACTTTGTTTTTTATTGTTTGGTTCCATTTGGATAGTTTATGCTTTTTGCATGGTCAATGTTATATTTGAATATTACGAATTCGTGTTATAATTGGATTTGGATTACATTTAAGATCTTCGTATATATGATAACGTTTTTTTAATGTTTGTGTATGATTTATTTGAACGAACTATGTGATGTTAGTAATTAACTTTTTATTTTTACCCATGTGTATATGGTGTTGTATAGGTGAACATGATCAACATGGATATTCAAAGAAGAAATCAAAAAAGGAAACATGGTTGTGCACATTTTCTTATGGACTCAATGTACTCGTGCGATCTAGTTTCAGCGTACTATTACAAATATATGCATAAGGAACCGTGCATGACATCATCTCAAACAGGAGAAGCTTGGATGAAAGAAGTATTAAATGGTAACCCTATCCGATGTGTTAATGCTTTTAGAATGCATCCAAACGTATTTTCAAAACTATGCGGGGAACTGGAATCAAGTTACGGGTTAAAGTCGAGTGATAAAATGACGGCGGTTGAGAAGTTAGGAATATTTGCTTATACACTGCGTTAGGGGTTTCTAATAGGGATGTTAGTGAGCGTTTTCAATGTTCAGGGGAGACTATTAGTAGAGCATTTCATGAAATTCTAGAGGCAATAACTGGTAGATCTAAAGGCTTTCATGGTCTAGCCCGTGAGATGATAAAGCCGAGGGATCCAACATTTCAATCAACACCACATCAAATCATTAATGATAAAAGATATATGCCGTACTTCAAGGTATTTATTTACTTTTATTATCTAAATTTATATTACTGATAATATATCTTGATCATTTTCTTAAAATAAAAAACATTTTTCTGGATTGTATTGGTTGTATTGATGGTACACATATTGGGGCACAGAGGCCGAACAAATACCTTATATTGGTAGAAAAGGGATACCTACTTTCAATGTGATGGCGGTATGTGACTTTGATTTATGTTTTACCTTTATATCGGTTGGATGGGAGGGTTCAGCACATGATACACGCGTTTTCTTCCATGCCATTAACAATCGATCTATGAACTTTCCATAACCACCGGAAGGTAACTTTATATGCATGTGTTATTATACCCTAATTATCTTGATAAATTACAAGCGACTTATTCTAAAGTTTTATCAGGTAAATATTATTTAGTTGATAAAGGATATCCCGATAGAAAGGGATATTTGGTTCCATATCCAAAGACAAGATATCATAAATCCCAATTTGAAAATGAGCTGCCTAAGAACATGAAAGAGGCTTTCAACCGGTCTCATTCATCTCTACAAAGTTCTATTGAGATATCATTTGGAATTTTAAAGAAACAATGGAAAATACTTGGTGGAATGCCTAAATATAGTGTGGAAAATCAACACGATATAATTATAGCTGCGTTTGCTTTGCATAACTACATTCGTAATAATGACAGGGAAGACAAAGTGTTTACTACGTTTGAACAACATCCAGATTACATGGGATGTGATGAACTTCGAGATGTTCGTGGAACAGTTACAAATAATGATAATATTTCTAGTGGAACATCTAATGAGATGAAACAAATTCGTAATGATATTGCTACATCAATATGGAACGCACGTCGCCGATAACTTATATTTAGCGTATCATGGTGTTTATGTAATGTCAAACATGTAAAAATAATGAGTACATTATAAATAATAAATTAATTAGTTTCTTATTTTAATGTGTATAGGCCCTTTTTTGTAATTTTACACTTTATAATTACTGCTACTGCTACATTTACCAAACACTTTTTTAGCAAACAGCTACTGCTAACTGCTCCTGCTAACTGCTACTGCTTACTGCTTGCTGCTACTGCTTACTGCTTCTGCTACTGCTACATGTCACCAAACATACCCTATAGCTGAGAGTGTAAGACATAATTCATTGCATGGTTATATCGAAATTTTTATAAAAATAAATAAGTGTAAGCTAGTTTGACAAGGCTTACTATATCATAATATACCTATATTACATTTAGCACTACGCCTTAAAAATCGTAAGTTTTTACCACTCCCAAGAAATAAATATATGAAAATAGTCTTTGTGGCTATTGGTATGTTACAAAGTTAGTCCTTAATGATTTACATTTTAGCAAAACGTCTTTGGGTTATCGGTCATTTGCAAAGTTAGTCCTTAATGAACCAACCCCGAGTAAATACTATACGGAAATAGTTCTTGGGTTATCGTCCCGTTGCAAAGTTAGTCCTTAATGACTAACATTATAACAAAAATGTACAAAAAAAATCCCTTCTGTTTACCTGTCAATGCAGAAGCGATCTATGAAAATTTATGTAAATGGTCCATCTATTTTACCTACTGTTAAACATATGTCCTTAACAAACAACTCCGTTTAACATAAATTAACGTAAAACCTTACGCTCCGCAACATAGCGCGAGTTAAATACCTCGTTCTTAATAATTTGCAGCTTTTGAAAACTAGTTGTTGATAATTGTGTACGAGACTTTAGTTCAAACTTATACACGTCTCTATACTAGTAATAAGAAATTATAGTCTGGCCTAGACGGTTACATTTGCAATATTCAGAGTGATATGTGGCCATGAAAACCGAAGAAAGGCTGGAATACCAACATGCGTCTTAACGTCTATCATTGTAAAAATTATACATAGTAATGAGTAAATTCAACCAACCATCCCTTGATTCACTATAAGATCAATTGTTTACAATACAATGAAAGAAAGAAGATAGATCACAAAGAATGATCTATCAATACAACTAAATACAATAAAAAAGACAGATAGATCAATATGTTTGATCTATCAATACAAGAACAGCAACAGGAAACAATAGAGATCGAGAGAGAGAGAGAGAGTTGAGAAAGACTTTGAGATGATATATCGTAAATTATCAAACCCTAGACCCGACTTCACCTTTTATAGCTATCGATGGAATTGCACTTAGATACCTTTAGACCTTGCACAATCATAAAGCAGGCAAACACACACTAAACTTGAATGTTAGTGTTAGAAGAATAAAGAATAGACAGAATCAGTCCATGAACCTTTATAACAACAAAAACTTGTTATTTTAACACCATCCCTCAAGTTTTTGCACTTTAAACATGTCCAGTAACCTAAGTTTTTCACACAGAATTTTATGTTGCTCAATATCCAAAGCTTTAGTAAGAACATTAGCAATTTGTTGAGTAGTGTGGATTTTTTCATTTTTGATCACACCAATTGCAACTTTTTCCCTAACCAGCTAAACATCAATTTCAAAATGTTTAGATTTTTCATGAAACACAAGATTTGCAACAATCTACAAAGCAGAACTATTATCACAGTACAAAACAACTGACAACAAGTCTTTTACTCCTATGTCACTCAACAAATTATACAACCAAATAACCTCACAAGTAGTAGAAGCCATGCTTCTGTACTCAGCCTCTATAGATGACCTAGACAAAGTTGACTATTTTTTACTTTTCTAGGTCACCAAAGAGTCACCCAAAAACACACAATAACCTAAAATAGACTTTCTAGTAGCTGGACATCTAACCCAGTTAGAATCAACATAAGCTCTCAGCTTGAGGTTACCATTTTTGTTAATTTGAATACCACTCCTTGGAGATCCCTTAAGACATCTTAAGACTCTCAAGGCAGCATCCAAATGAGAAACAAGAGGAGCATGCATGAACTGACTTAAACATTGCACAACATAAGATATATTAGGCCCAATATTGGTAAGATATATTAGCTTACCCACAAGCCTTTGGTAATTCCCAATATTATCAAGCAAATGATCATTATCAGATTCAATATGATTAAGAGTAGTATTCTCAGGCAAAGGAGTATCAACATGCTTAGCAGCTAATAAGACATATTCATGTAAAAGCTAAAGACAATACTTCCTTTGACTTAGACATATACCATCTTTATTATCCAAGACTTGAATACCAATAAAATATTTTAATTTTCCTAAGTCTTTAATTTGAAATTTAGACTTAAAAAATAACTTAAACTTTTCAATCTCAGACAAATCATTCCCAATTATCACAATATCTTCCACATATACAAGAAGAGCAATAAACACTTTATCAGTCTTCTTAGTAAACAAAGAATAATCAAACTTAGACTAAATAAAACCATTTCCAAGAAGATCCATGGTCAATTTAGCATTTAATTGTCTAGGAGCTTGCTTAAGACTATACAAATATTTATTCAGCTTACATACTTTGCCCTTTTGATTATCAAAACCAGGGGAAGAGTCATAAACATCCTCAGTTAAGTCACCATATAAGAATGCATTGTTAATATCAAGTTGGAAAAGATCCCAATTATTACAGATAGCCACATTAAGCATGCATCTTATAGTAGACACGACTAAATATTTCTAAGAAATCAAATTCCTCCCTTTGGCTGAAGCCCTTAGCAACCAGCCTGGCCTTATATCTTTCAATGGCTCATGTAGACTTATATTTGATTTTAAATAACCATTTAGACCCAACAGGTTTTCTTCCTATAGGAAGATCACAAATAGTCCAAGTGTGATTTCTATTTAAAGCCTCAATCTCACTAGTCATAGCCTCAACCCATCTAGAATCTTTTAAGGCTTCATAATATGTATTAGGTTTAGAAGATTTATTAAGATTGGTAGAGAAGCACACATTAGAAGCACTCAGATTAGAATAAGAAACAAGGAAAAACATACAACTGTGAATTGTTTAACATCCTTAATATGAGATTTAAATTTCTTTCTTTTCTTAATTAATGCAGTTACAGCTTCAACAATTGATGGAAACTTTGAATTCAACACAACCCCACTAAATCAGATGTTGTAAGCCAAATATTTTTAAACCTTCTGTTTTTGAGAATGTCAACATTATTCATCAGTTACGTTGTAGAGTGAGTAGATTGCGCATAATGATGTTTGAACTTCAATTGTAAAATCTTGTACTCATATTCAAAGTGCTTTTAATCTTCATGCAGGGGGTTCTAGAGGCAATTCGTATCAGCTGTGCTGGATACCCTACCTACAAAAGTTTCGCTGATTTTGTTAGTAGATTTTGGCCTTCTAGCTCCACATGTTTTGCGGGCGAAGTAAGTATATTTCATTGTAATACCTAAGTAGGACAAAAGATCATGGATCTGTTTACATTTGATCACGTGTATTAACAGTCATGACAAGAAGGATGGATGTAGACAGATTCTGAACAAGGCGGGGATGCAGGGGTATCAGGTAATAAAGTCTTACTAGGTCTCTTCCCGTCCAATGGACGGTTTTCTTAATAGTTGATTCGTAAAATCGTGATCAATATACACTAATATAGCAGAACACACACATTTTTCGGCAGGTAATATAAAGGAAAAACAAAAGATTAACGTGATGTTTCAACTACACATTTAAGAAGATATATGTAATTAGAGTCAAAGAATATATGAAATTAATAAATAAATAAAAAAATTTGTATTACTACTAAGTATTTATGAGTTAGTGGACGGATGTTCTAAACAGTTTGTATATCGAAAAAATGACATAATTTCTTGTTTTGTTCCGACTCATTTTAGTTTTTTTTAAATCATTTAAGAAAACATACTGTATAGATCCAAGTGTTATGGTAACATTTTTTTATTTTACACATCGGTTTAAGAAACTTAAACTTTGATAATTGGTAACTCATCACGTATGTTTTATAAAATTAGTCCCACATACCATACCATTTGTGGTACATTGCCGAGTCCCTCAGAAACACATGGGCTCCAAACAGAAAATGACGGTAACAATTACAAAATTACAGGACGTGACATAATGTGTATAGCTCATTTTCTGGTAAAAAATATATGTTGATTCATACAACTCATAGCTGCAACATTACTACCATCACAAAAAGCTCTTCACCTTGGATCCACATTTATTATCATAAGTTAGTAATATATAAATCTATGAAAACCAAAATTTTATTTGTTTTTATTATGAAGACTACAAAAGTACCTTCAAAATTATCATTATAACAGTGGGATCGTCCTCATATGTACGAAAGTGTTCTAAAGTCACGTTACCCATGAGAAGTTGCCTTCATATAATTTTAGCTACATAGAACGATTTCAATGGTTAATATCAAAAGGAAAATATGTTACCATTTCCAGCGAAATCGCATTTAATTGCGTAGGCCTGTTCAAGTATAATGGTTCTCACATTTGAGCTCTCTTTAACTAATACCCGCCACATAATGATCCAACTTTACTGAACTTTGAAGGTAATTTAGTAGAACTGACACCAAGTAGAGAATGCATCCAACGTTGGATTCATGAGATTGATGCTTAATTGGAAAATGAAAATAAACACTTACAAAGGCAACCAAGGGTGTTTGAGATACCTAGTCTACTTCAAAAATATTAAAATAAGATGATAAACACTTTTTTTAGTCCAAACATTCAGAAGTACTAATTTTATTTAAAGAACACAATAAGCATATAAGGACAATTTAAACTAAGGGGGTTTTGAGGTTGGTTACATGTTTCGCAAAGGGTTTTAAGTTTAGAACTAAAAGCTCGTTTGGCAACCATTAAATTTTTGTGAATTTAAAGCATCAACAATGTCAGAGCTTATATAAGAGCTTTTTTATAAGGTCAGTGGCTTATTTTAGGAAACCTCACAAAAACAACCTGGATACTCCTTTATTGCTACTGTTTTGCAGCAGGACAAAAAAATCCCATTAAAAGCCATCCAAACACACATTAAAAAGGACCCAGATCACCCCTTTACTACTGTTGTTTGACAACAGCCTCGAACACCCATTAAAAGTGTCACGGCGTATGTTTATAATGATAATTTTGGAATGTATAGAAAAGTGTTTCAGTCTGCTCTTGAGGCTTTACATACTTTGAGCAAACACTAAGAACGTACCTGAATAATTCCTTTAGTTACGCAGTCAAATGGCGTGGAGAGTTGCCGTGCGCCATCAATCCAATTGATAATACGCTGCATATAACTATCTGCGATCCAATTGTAGGCATAAACATAAACGAATAAACAACACGGAATAAACGTAATATCAAAATACTTCAAATAAACTTGAACCTCGTAACTATCAACATCCACTAATGTTATCTTTATGAATTATGACAAATATACCAACAACATTAAATTATATATAGGGGTGTCTGGATTAGCTGACTTAACCTACTTATTCGCTTATTTGATTTTAGAAAAGACGATAAGCTCACTTTTGGAGTGTGGAAATCATTGATAGATGTCCCACTTGGGTATGTCAGCTTATATTGTATGATCATAATCGGCAAAATACACAAAAAGATATAGTGGCATTACAAAAAAGATATACTCCTTTATTGCTATTGTTTTGCAGCAGGACAAAAAAATCACAAAAAATCCCATTAAAAGCCATCCAAACACACGTTAAAAAGGACCCAGATCACCCCTTTACTGCTGCTGTTTGACAGCAGCCTCGAACACCCATTAAAAGTGTCACGGCGTATGTTTGTAATGATAATTTTGGAATGTATAGAAAAGTGTTTCAGTCTGCTCTTGAGGCTTTACATACTTTGAGCAAACACTGAGAACGTACCTGAATAATTCCTTTAGTTACGAAGTCAAATGGCGTGGAGAGTTGCCGTGCGCCAAAAATCCAATTGATAATACGCTGCATATAACTATCTGCGACCCAATTGTAGGCATAAATGTTAGGATTAATGTTTTACAAAGTTAGTACCGACAGTACAATAGTTAGTACTGACAGTTATACTTTGTACCGACAGTACAAA
>BQNB010021508.1:0-38231 GCA_026074375.1 Tanacetum coccineum
TCCCTAGGTGTTGATATTTCAAATTGGGAGATGTTTGATGATGATTGGGGATTAGAATCTAAGGAATTTTCTCCTCTAGGAGAAGAATTTAGTTTATTTGATAGTCCAAATGAAGTAGAGAGAGGTAGAATTCTAGAAGCACATCATTTAGAGTCTATTCTTTAACAACAAATTTCTCAACGTATGGCTCCTTCTCATCACGATGGTATGTACTGTTACTATCACCCGCACTTGACCTTAAGTGTAGGGGAGACCCACCTTTTACGCGTCAAATAAGCGTAGAGTCAGGCTCGTGACTCGAACAAAAACAAGTGTTTCTTGGGAGGCAACTCAATATTTACTTTTATCGCATATTAGGAGTGTCTTATGTGTTTTAATTATTTACTATTTGTTTTATTATGTTTGAACTATCTTGTAATCATGCTTTGTTTGTCTTTAACCTCGTCTTAATTTCAATCAAAGGTATTTTGCAAATAATAAGTGTAGGGGAATTTATCGGGCTTTTGAGCCAAATTCAAACATGTTAAATAAATTGTCTAGATAGATTAATTCGCGTCATTTTCGAGTCATGTGATTGAATTGTTAAATCTCAGGTTTTATGCAGCCATTTGTACAACAATTAATTTATGGAATCAAGTGCAGGAAAGTTTTCATCAAAAACAAAAATTTGTTTTCACAGACTGTGGAGACGGCGTCACGATTAACACGCGATGCCGTTACCACGACACCTGTGACGGGGTCACGAAAACCCCGACGGCGTCAAACACCCAGGTCCAGAAAACTTAAAGTTTTTAATTATTTTTTAATATAAAACTTGCATAACATTTAATATATATATTCTTCTGTTAAAAACCTGCAAAACCTAATGAGTTTAACAATTCTCTCATCCTATCTTTACTGCTTTATCAATTCGAAACCTAAATTCATATTGTATATTTGTCTATCGCACATTTTATGCTTGGTGTAGTTGTCTTTGTCTTTGATTACAGTTTATATTTGATGAGAAGAAGCTTGGAAGTTCTTAGGAAGTTTCATTGGATGATTCTCAGAGGACGATTTAACTAGTTATCACATGTTTCTTCTCCATTATTGAGCAAACCAAGGGAGTACTAGTTTCTTTTTCTTGTTTTCTTTTCCCTTTATTCGTTTTAACGGGCACTTCTATAGAACATTAGGGACAATGTTCAACTTAAGTGTAGGGGGAAATAAGCCTTAGAAACTATTCTTTCATTTGCCATTTGCTTTGTCCTTAAAATGATGAGTAATATATCGAAACATAGCATAAAAGGTGATTTTTACCCAAATTTAAATTTTTTTATGACACATACCGACGAAAACCGAGTATTAATAGCGTCTCATGGATAGGAATTTATATGAATAGCACAATAACCCTCAGAATTCCACCCCAAAAATATGAGGTTCGCCTTTAGATCTTTAGGAATTCGGGTACCCATCATTGGTAACCCAAGATGATTTTATCTTTACCCGGTTCAAGTTAAGGTTGATCTGTAGGCGTGCATGTCTATTCTGTCATTACGGCCATGTATGCATTGCCTTGTCGCCTTTTCTGGAATGTCTGGTGTTAGTAAAATTCATACGAGTGTACCGGTAGTGTATTAAATTCTAGAACTTGTTATTGTGATGCATCCCGAGACCGCATAGTAAGTATTAGGATTTGCTTGATTAGAGGCATTAGGATTAACCCATGTTTTAAACCTGTAATTGTTATGATGGTCATACCGATCATATAACTCCACACCCTTGCCATGCACTCACCTTTAGTGGAGGACACCCCTAGTACAACCCTCCGAGCCTATCATTTTTCACAGTTCTCGTAATTTTCTGGTTAAGCCAAACTATTAATGAAGAACATTGTCACCCTTAAACCAATCGTTACACCCAACTCGTCTTAGCCTACCTTGTATGTACTCACCTTTAGTACATTATTGTGTTTTAACCCAAGTTAATTATTTGAGTACACGGTTGCTAAGTCCTTATCCTTGTAAATGTTGTTTTGGGACGATTGGGATTCATGGTAGTATTTATTTCGCGGAAGAATGGGGAAGAAAAGTTAAGTCAATACCCCCATATATTTGTCAAATGATCTCCATGTTATTTTGATCCACCTCAAATCGGGTCATTAGTTAGATTGTAAATATCGAGCATGTAAAAGCTCAAGTGTAGGGGTACGTGTTATAAACCCCAAGTGATGTATTATATTATTAAAAAAATATGAGATAAGAAAAAGAAAGAGATTGATGTAGAGTTGTGTAGAGTTTGTAGATCTTCGTCCGAGTCTTGGCTTAGCAACCATACCAAAGTGTATTCGTGTAAATAATTAGCTAACCCTTCAACTCCAAATTCACCCAAAGCCACCCAAATGTATCCTATTTGTTTCTGTTTTCATTATATGTTATCTTACACCTACACCTCACAACCCTTTAAAAGACCTCTTAGATAGTAATGAATAATGCTTGCACCTAGCGGTGGAGGTTTGATCCTTTACCAAGCTTATGGTAATTTATATGCTATGACATGTAATGAGTGTTGATTTTTCGTTTCCCCTTTATGTTATAATTTATTATACACCCGAGTGAAAGAGAGAATATAACACCCCGTGTTTTAGGTCATTGTACGACGATTGCGTGCCCGATGTCGTAAATATTATTTTACGAGTTTCCGTGAACGAGCGTCGATATTTAAAATTTTATTTGTCGCTAATAAATATTTTCGTATTTTATTATGAAAATTTTTTGGAGAAGAATTGATAATTTTTATTTTTGACGTTTCGCGAGTCAACGGTTGATCGTGCGTTCGTTAATCGTTTTGAGCATCGTAAAAATTTACGACATGTCTCGCTATTATTCTTATGATCATAAAATATCATTTTATGAACCGTGTCATCTTTGTTCCTCAACCTTGGTCATAGCTCGCGTTTAATTAACAAGATATTTACAAGAGATATTATGCAAGATATTTATAAGATATTTATTAGATATTTATCTAAAATATCTTTTAGATATTTTCCTTTAACTTAACCCTAGTTAACTTAACTAGAGTTTCTTAACCTTAGTTAAGCCCTATATAAAGGCTTAACTAGTAAGAAAAACATACAAAACACATTCCTAAGGTGTAAAACACAAAAATCTCTCCCATTTCTCTCTATACATGCCACGGCTCAAGAACACCCCTTTACACAATCCATACAAATTTTTCTACCACTTATACAAGCATACACACATCATTCCTAAGACCTTCTAAGGTGTTTACAAGCATTGGTTAACCATTTGCAAGTATTGGAGCAAAGATTGGAAGATTAGGGTTTCAAACCTAATCTAGGGTTTCCATTGGTGCAAGCTTGTGTTTTTGATCTAACCAAGGGTTTGGATTTGTTTGGTCATCATACTACATATCATCAAGGGTAACTAAGACTCTTTATGTATTCATACTTATGATTTTATGTGTTCATATGTTTTATTTAGCTAAATCACCATTTAGGGTTTCTTTAATGGGTTTTGATTAAAAGTGAGATTAGAACACTTGTTATCTTGAAATCTTGGACAAAACATGACCTAATGGACCTAATATATGTAAGACATAAGATATTAAGGGTTCTAATGGGTTTGTAACAAAGTGGTAAAGCTAAAAAGTCCTAAAAACAAGTTTTAAACACATTTTGAGAAAAATATCTTAAGGGGCTGTTTGTAATTCGAAATTTACATATATGTTTTATGATTTTATAAAATACTACATGTCACAAGGATCGAGGGGTCATAAAGAACTCGAAAAACCGATTAATAACGAAGAAGATACGCTATTTACAAGTTTACGATAGTTAATACTTTTATAAAACAATTTTTATAAAAAGTACTATTCAGTGTGAAACAAAAACAACAACACTGAGAAAGAAGCAAAATCAGGATGTAATACATGATTAAATAAATACAATCTTTTATTATATTTTTATCACCAATAGTTTAGATTAATATTTAGTTTAGTAGCTAAAACCAACTCCCTCTCCAATTATATGATTTACTTGCTTTCCATAAAATATAAAAATACAAAAATAATCTTCCCTCAACCCTTAGAATTCTGTTAGACCATGATCAAGCCTTCCCAACCTATTCCTTGAGTGAACGATAACAACCCCCCGAGTCTTGCATATACTACTACTACAATGATTAGGTGCTCTGCCTAAGGAGTTGTAAAACTTCTTGTTGAAGTTTAACGACGACCGCATCAAACATCTATTGTTTAAGCCATCATAACTATTTCTATATATATTCTCATTTACGTATATAAAAAATTTGTTTACTTATGGTAAATAAAATTAATAATTTGCTACTTTGTATATTAAACAACCCATAAAAACTCATCTTTTATTAAGGAAAAGGAAGTGATGCATTGCGAGAATTGGTTCTATCTGGTAATCAACTAACAGGTTCAATTCCATTGTCTTTATGCAAACTAACGATGCTACGGAGATTAGATTTATCTGTAAATCTTTTAAATGGGACAATTCCATTCTGCTTAGGACGACTATCAAGTCTAGAGATCTTGTGTTTGAGTTTCAATTCGTTGTCTTTGATTCCATTCTCATTAGGAAACCTTTCAAAACTTTAGTTTCTTGATTTATCATCAAATTTATTAGATGGGTCACTTCCTGATTCTATAGGACAACTTTCTAAACTTTTGTTTCTTGATATATCAAACAATTCTTTATCTAGTGTAGTAACTGAAGCCCATTTCGCAAACACAGCCATGTTACAACACTTGTCTGCAACCTCAAACCATTTACAGAAAAGGAATTAATACATATATAAATATAATTAGAACACACATGTTACTAAAGAAAAGCAAGTGATACATAAAATACATACGATGCAAAAGAAAATCATCTTGTAACCTCATGTATTACCTGCACACGAAAAAAAATTCAAGAAACAATTTTAACAAATAATTACAAAATAAAGTAGACGGAATGAAGATTCGAACTTTTGTGTTTGTGCATGTGATTATGGCCGGTTTATATAGGCCTGGATTAGGTTAATTGGAGATGGTTTTTCTTCTTGAAACTCCTACAACTCTTCAACTTTCACAAAATGAATTCGAAACTGCAAGAACACTTCATCTTCTTCATCCAGTTCATTAAGACTCCACACTATTAATGAGAATCACTTCCCCTTCCTATTAAATATCTTGAAATTGCATTGAAGGTTTACTCATTTGCATACTTGTGCATTCAATTAAGGGACTCAATCTTTTATAAGGATAGATAAGATAATAACAAATAAGTATCCATGAAAATTAAATGATATTAGATCATTTAATTTCAAGCTTCAAACTTTATAATTATGATTCAATTAAGAAAGTCTTGATGATTACGATTTAATAAACATTGTTATAAGATAAGTGATGTCAAGTTAAGTAGGAGAGTTAAACGTGACTTTAAATTCTCACAAGGACATAATTATAACTTTATTCATGAATTTTACTTCTTGAAAATCCAAAAAGATAAGATATTTAGTAATGCAATAGTTGGTAAGTCAGAAATAGTTTTCTAGACAAACACTATTGGTTGTTTAATTTTTGAGAAGAGTTAAAGCTTCATAAATCAGATTATGTAATCTTTGTTTATTGAGATATTCCACAATCTCATTAAGCAAATGGGAGTTGCTAATGGTATTGATCATTGAAACACAAACTAAATATTATTTGCTACATAGTTGTAATATGTAAATATATGAGATATATTGAAACATAATAATTATAAGTTTATGAGAATTATTCAATAGATTATTTATGAAGATAATTATTTTAAAAAATTAAATTAATATTAAATAAATTTATATTCCTTATAAAAGGGTTCACAAATGGTTGATTTGTATAGTTTAAATTTGAGATGAAATTTTAAATTGCAACTGAACAAGTAAGATGTCAAATGTCTGGTAGCTGTTAAAATCAACTGTGGTATCTATATCTAAAGTTTGAGTTCGTGAACTTTGAATGCAATTCATATGTAATTAAGGAATTTCTGTATAACGGTATTTCTCCACTTTTGTGTTAAAAAACACAAAAATGACTGAAGCGAGACATATAGTTTATACTTTATACTTAATTTAATAACGACTACTGAAAAATCATGCTTTTAAAAAAGAATTAAATTTGCACAAGTGGGGATATTATTTAGTTTATTGTAACTCACTTCATCTAATTCAATAAGCAAAAGTATTTTAGACACATTATTCTAGTTTGTATTTTAATTGATAATAATATATAATTATAAATTCAAGATAAAAAATCCTCATACGTAAATGAGTATTATAACTAATTTAAATATATATGAAACTAGACATAAAAATAATAGGAGACGTATTTTGGAAACTAATAATTCCTTATATAATAGGGGACTCATCATCACCATTCATCTAAAAATAAATCAATGAGTGAGATTAAAAGCATTTTAATATTTCATCTAATTTATAATTTAAATACCCTCATGAAGCGTTAATCGCTAGACAAAACAAAATATACCGTCACGAAGAGCATTTAATTATCTTTCTTGTCACACCCCCAAAATATCGCAGCGAAAAAGTAACCGGGGGTGGTGACTTCATAGCATGAACACAAGATATAAAGACCGACATCGATATGAGTCGTTAAAAAGATGATCATTTGATACATTTAAACGAGTTTTCAACCACGTACAATTAATAGTATCAATACAAAATAATAAATTGTTTGAAAGATGTCTAAATGATCATAGAAAATGCAGGAAAAGACTTCGAAGATGCGACTCCGACAAGCTAGCCATGCAATTTATTGACCTGAGAAAATACATGCTAAAAGTCAACATAAAGTTGGTGAGTTCATAGGTTTAAGTAAAATGTCAGTATGGACCACAAGATTTCCAAGTGTATGTGACTGATGCGTATTAAGTGTTTAAATTAATTACCAAGATCTAAATTTATGAAACTCGTTTATCTATGGTCTACAACGCACTAACGGGCAGAGAACCCAATCGTGTGTAGTGCAGCATTGGTAAATCCGAGGTCGTCCCAAAAGCTAATGGACAGTTTATTATATGAGTTTAAAGTTTGTCATGTTTTTAAAAGCTGTATTGATGAATAATATTGCAAGAAAATAAATAACAGTAATTAAATTTGTTTTACTAATCAAGAGAAATGGTATAGTGGTAAATAACTAAGAAGATGAACACATTTAACTAGTTAAATATCCTAAGTTCAATTATCGTGATCTCAAGTGCAATGTCTAATTTTTAATTAATATGGTGGTTCTAATATCGACAGACTCAATTGTGCAGCAAAACCTGTCCTATGTATCCTATGATATCAGGTCCCCGTTGACCACGAAGGGTGAGTATCCAGTCTATAGAGATTAACCCCCAACTATCTTAAAGACCTGTCTAATGCCAATAATCCCACTTCTTGGCTATAAAACCTCTTGGAAGAGTTTCCTAATTTTTATAAGTATCTATCATACTGTAGTCGGCGATGTGAACAATCCATACACTAAGGACAGTTGTCAACTTATCCCTAGTACCCGGTTAACTCTTAATTCAACAGGTAAGCCTACTATAAGGTCTAACAGGATTTACACTAGCATCAATACTACCAAAACTCGAGGATCATGCAACAGGCAATAAGGATGTCCAAGTAAAACAATGATCACACAATGAGATCACAAATAAATAAACAAAGTATAATTAGTAAATAAGATGACAAGAACAATAATTAAGCATAATAAATATCAAACATCAACAAATCAAGCCGAGATCAAATAAATCATTAAAAAGAATTAATTGAAACCAAACTGTAATAGTTGAAGAATCATGTACAAATCATGCGAAAATAATGCTCCCGATCTTCTAGTTGGATCCCGTGGCAAACCCCGAAGGGTTCGCCCTATACCCGAATCAAGCAACCTGGTTGGATGCTTCTTTTTCTCCTCTGCTTGCGTCAAACAGAACCAAATCCACCGAATGAATGAATGAGAATCATACGTCTTATATTTATACTAAATATGAGGTTTGAACATATGGCGAGTTTGGTCCTCCATCGTTCTTAACGTAATAATATTAATCCTTGAAACTTAGTAGAAATTGTGCACATGTAGTCCCTGTACTTGTAACTAACTACGGCATAGTTAATATGTAAAACCATGCTGTAGTTCTTCCTACTCAGCTTTCCATCTTTGGCAAAAAATAACTACGACGTAGTTAATTTGATCCAACTACTCCGTAGTTGTGACGTCAACATAATCCTTCCTTATCACAAAATAGCTACGGCGTAGTTCCTACGTGCCAACTACGTCGTAGTTCTTCATAAACTCGTAGTCATTTGCAACAATGATTAACTACGGCGTAGTCACAAGGGTCCAACTACGTCGTAGTTCTTCTAAGCATGATACATATCCAACATTTTTATTCTTTAAAATATAGTACCCCTACTAAATATTATAGTAGTGGTACTATTCTTCATTTGGCTTAGTCGCTTCCTGTAGAGATTTAGTAGCCTTCCTACGAATTTAGTTCATCTACTAAATAATATAGTATTGGTACTATTTTTGGCCATCTCTTGTATCTTTCCGTTCCAATGCCTTAATTACCTAGAACCTAAAATATAAACGAATTAAGTACCAGATTCATATAAAAATAATATAAAACAGGGCAATAAACACGGAATTTGATATAGAAAAGTATTAACTATTTGATGTCATCAAATATCCACTCACTTGACTTCTACTTACCCTCAAGTAGAACTTTTAAATAATTCTAAACCGAGCACCTAATGAAAGGAAAAACGAATCACACTCATACTCTCACTAATCTACGTGTTTCATTTTTGGTGATCACTTAACTGCTCAGTCATGACTAGTTTTCTATCATAAGCATGGCAAAAATACTAATCTCCACCACTAGAGTCTAGATGCAACTGTTCAAAAAGGCAAATGAGTTGACACAACATAAAGGCTAACGGGGTGAGTCATTCTTGTAATCTTTACCAATACCAATACTCTATAAAAAGCGACAAAACCACAAATGCTCGTTCAAATCCATGAACGAGACACCTATGATTGCTCAAATCCTTAACTCAAGTAAGCTAAAGGTTAGGATTAAATATGATTAAGGGTAGGATAAAGACATGAGCAACATTTATAATTGGTGTAACACAAAGACACAAAACAAATAGTTTCCTAAGTCCATAATCAAGGTGTCACCAGTCGCATTCAATCCAAAACGCAAAATCCGAGGGTCAAGAGTAAAGGGGTCTTCATAATACACGAGTTAATGCGTATAAAATGTAGTGTAATGCCTCATAATTTATGTAAACAAGGCAAGAAAGATACATTAACTCGGCCTCCATCAATAATGAATAATAAAAAATAAAAAAATAAAAAATTATGTGATATTTTAAAAAAAATTGGGTAGATTTAACATATATTTTAATCGAATAAGCTCTATAATCACTCATTTCTATCTTCCTTCTCCCCACTTGAGATGTACAATGCCCTCATTGTACAAATACGGACATAAATAGAACGAAGAGATAGAAATAGTACGGGTTTATAATTTATACCCGTTACATACATCAAAACGGATATGTCTAAGCAACGTCAGCTGAACAAGGCGGGAATACTACCACTATACTACACGACATATAAGCTGATTTATATTTATGATCAGTAATGAACAATCTAATAACCACTTGCTTGCATGCTCTTTATTTTATTTTTTTCATTTTTTTATGCAAGACAAGGATACAATGGAATAAAAATTACAGACTCATATATACATAGCATCCACCACTTGAGATCAACTATCTTCCAAACTCGACTTTCTTCGAATACCCTCTATCCTAACCCGTGACTTTCACTAGTGAAACCAAAATAAACCAGCAACTCCCCAATCATGGACTAAAGAAACTACAGGGTGGGCCAGGCAATTGGTGTAACGAAACAAACATATATTAGGTTTAACACAAGGAATGGCTCAACAGGTTGTACTAGGGGTATCTTGCACTAAATATGAGTGCAACATATGGTTTAACAGGGGGATTGACTAATCAGTATGAAAAGTCAATATACACAACACATATATATGCTATTTGGGGTTAATCCTAAAAATTGCCTTTTATCCTAGTCACACCGATTACACTAAGTTACCTGAGTGCAATGCTCATTTTGGTGGTCTTGAAAAGATATACCAAGCCAAGTTCTAAAGTCATGTATAAGGGAAAAACGGAAAGGCTTATCCTCACATAATTTAATGTATAGGTTATGTGTGCACAGTTATGATTTAACTAGTTAAGTCATGAAAAACATGTCAAAATTTTAATAATAAAACACTTTTCAGAAAAAACTAGAAAAATAAAGGCAAGTATATAATCAAGTGGGTGTCTATTTCTACTCTATTCCCCCCACTTGGGTCAAACTAAGCATATAATTTAAAAATAGGAAGGGTTAGAAATGAAACGGAAAACTCCCTTGGATTCGCTCGGTATGATAAAGAGACATCATGCTCTAAGACATGCTCCAAGCCTGCTTCCTCGAGCAACATCCATAATCACAAGCAACTTCATCATCTTTGGTATACCATCCAACTAGTCTGGATTGACATGTTTTCTTGTAGCCAAATGTCATCCAAGCATTACTCCACGTGCATCAATCTGTATAGCTGCAAGGAAAGCTAACACCAAAGCGTAACTCCGGATAAAATCAATCATAGCACAAAATGTACAAACTATACATACTAGAAATGAAATAAATCATAACTCACTTTCGTAGGAATCACGGTTGCATTTAGCGTATGCAACAAGCCTTTTAAAGCACTCGGTGGCCCGAGTGGACGAGTGAAGTCTCGTGAGGGTTTTCAGGGAACATACCCACAAGGTTTTGTGAAATTTCAGATTATTTTAAAAAATAAATTTTATTGTTGGAGTGAACTACGGCCTAGTCCAAGGGTTGAACTATGTCGTAGTTAAGCGAAAAGAAATAAGCTTCAATATCTCAGACCAACTACGACGCAATCAAAGGGATGAACTATGCCGTAGTTACAGTTTGATAATAAAATTTTAGGGACTTAATCCTAACTACGGCGTAGCTTGGGTATCCAACTACACCATAGTTGCAGTATGCGACTATAATTATTCACTTAACCACAAGCCAAGGTGATCCCGATTTCAATCCCCTTGCTGTAAGGACCTGCAAGCAAAGTTAGAAATGCACAAAACCCAACTAAATTCAAAAATGTAATGAAACAAGACATAATTAAAAAGAGGAGCACGAGGTGCCTCCTACAAAGCACTTGTTTTTGTTTGAGTCACGAGCTTGACTCCCCCCTTATTTACTAGGTAATAGGGCGTCCATCCCATCACTTAGAATCAAGTGTGGGTAGAAGTAGCAATAAGCACCATGAGGGTGTAAATTTGCTACTCTATAAGGAAATGATAAATTAAAAGAATATCACATAGGAGATTTCATTTCCCTTCTTTTCATATCGGTTTTGGTTGATGATTTTGAGGATTGGCTGACTTTGTGTAGTGGATTCAATTGCTGAATGAAGATCTTAAGTTCAACATTTGTTTTCATGACACATGAACGCTCCTCCTCACGAGTTTCCTTAGAAAATCTAATCACACAAACCGATTTGCGAGTTATGTAAGGTTCATTCACATGTTCCTTCAAACGCCTTGGGAATGGGATAGGTGGTACAATTGGCTCAACATACGGGTTGATAATAGGTAAATCAAAGGGAACTGGCTCCTTCTTGACTTCTATAACTTTTTTTCATTTTTGTTTTGACTTTGTCAACCATATGATTTGTCAAGATTGGTTGGGTTAATTGATCAGCTTTTACCTGCGGGTTCTTTGTTGCAGCGTCTATCGCCCTTAAGTTCAAGGTCGTATTTTCTATAAATTTCCTAATCCAATCATCATTGGTGGCTTGCCTCTTAATTGATTCTTCATAGTATTTGTTGATGGTTTCCTTCAAGAGTCCTATATACTTGATATGCTCAACTGCCTCGTCCTCTTTTTCTAAGAGGACACTCTTGGGTTAGATGCGTCCCTTCACAAATATTGTAACTTACTTGAATAACATGAAAATTCTTTTTAAGCTCTTGCATATCAATGTCATCCGAGCTATCGTTGCTTCTTTGCCTAGTGGTTGCTTCATTATACCAATTATGTGAATGGTCTGCCATGACTTGTATTGATTTATAGGCTTGAGCTGGTGTCATCATAGGGATGAACCCTTGAGAGTCGAGCATTTTACGGGAAGGGATGCCTAAACCTGTGTAGAAAATCTGAACCTTCTGTTGGCTGTTTAGATCGTGTTGCGAACATCTGTATAGAAGATCATTGTACCTTTCCCAAGCTTGATACAACATCTCGTCCATCCCTTGTTTGAAATTCCCAATCTCTTTTAATTTCCTTGCAATTTAGAACGGAAGACAATATCTACAAATAAATTCTTTCTCTAGAAGATCCCATGTAGTGATTGACCCTGCTGGAAGCCTGTTCTTCCATCTTAAAGCTGCCCCTATGAGTGTTATAGGAAACACTTTAAGCATATTAGCGTCGTAAGTAACGCTAGGGATGTGGAAAAGATCTGAGATCTCTAATACCCTTCGCACATGTTCGTGGGCATCTTTATCATCAGTACCCGCGAAAAGGTTGCGTCTTAATTCCTTCATAAAATGGCTTTTGATCTCGAAGTCAACGTCATTTCCAATCTCGGGTATCAACAAGCCTGAACTATTTTTATCTTGAATCAAAGTTATATATTGTTCCATGGTGAGCGTGTTGATATCTATACCACCCATATTTTTACCTGAAAGTCAACACGAACAATTGGTAGAATCTGCTCACAAAGGTAAAACCAAAATAGCACGATGATTGAAAAATACTAGAATAAACTAAATATGTACAAAACTCAAATTCAAAACCTATTTAGCTCCCCGGCAGCGGCGCCAAAAAGTTGATGCGTATTAACTATTTAAATTAATTACCAAGTTTTAAATTTATAAAACTCGTTTACTTATGGTCTACAACGCACTAACGGACAGAGAACCCGATCGTGTGTAGTGCAGGATTGGTAAATCCGAGGTCGTCCCAAGAGCTAATGGGCGGTTTATTATTTGAGTTTAAAGGTTGTCACATTTTTAAAAGCTGTATTGATGAATAATATTGCAAGAAAATAAATAACAGTAATTAAATTTGTTTTACTAATCAAGGGAAATGGTATAGTGGTAAACAACTAAGAAGATGAACGCATTTAACTAGTTAAATATCCTAAGTTCAATTATCGTGATCTCAAGTGCAATGTCTAATTCTTAATTAATATGGTGGTGCTAATATCGACAGACCCGATTGTGCAGCGAAACCTGTCCTAATCCTATGATCTCAGGTCCCCGTTAACCACGAAGGGTGAGTATCCAGTCTACAGTGATTAACCCCCAACTATCCTAAAGACCTGTCTAATGTCAATAATCCCACTTCTTGGCTATAAACCCTCTTGGATGAGTTTCCCAAATTTTATAAGTATCTATTATACTGTAGGCGACGATGTGAACAATCTCTACACTAAGGACATTTGTCAACCTATCCCTAGTACCTGGTTAACTCTTAAATCAACAAGTAAGTCTACTATAAGGTCTGACAGGATCTACACTAGCATCAATACTACCAAAACTCGGGGATCATGCAACAAGAAATAAGGATGTACATGTAAAACAATGATTAGACAGTGAGATCACAAATAAACAAACGAAGTATAATTAATAAATTAAATGATAAGAACAATAATTAAGCATAATAAATATCAAACATCAACAAATTAAGCCGAGATCAAATAAATCATTAATAAGAATTAATTGAAACCTAACTATAATAGTTGAAGAATCATGTGCAAATCATGCAAAAATAATGCTCCTGATATTCTAGTTGGATCCCGTGGTAAACCCGAAGGGTTCACCCTATACCCGAATCAAGCAACCTGGTTGGCTGCTTTTTTTCTCCTCTGCTTGCGTTGAACAAAACAAAACCCCACCGAATGAATGAATGAATGAGAATCATATGTCTTATATTTATACTAAATATGAGGTTTGAACATTTGGCGAGTTTGGTCCTCCATTGTTCTTGACGTAATAATATAAATCCTTGAAACTTAATAGAAATTGTGCACATGTAGTCCTTGTACTTGTAACTAACTACGACGTAGTTAACTCAGATTTTCATCTTTGGCATAAAATAACTACGGCGTAGTTAATTTGATCCAACTACGCCGTAGTTGTGACGTCAGCATAATCCTTCCTTATCACAAAATAGCTACGGCGTAGTTTCTATGGGCCAACTACGTTGTAGTTCTTCATAAACTCGTAGTCATTTCCAACAATGATTAACTACGGCGTAGTCACAAGGGTCCAACTACGCTGTAGTTCTTCTAAGCATGATACATATCTAGCGTTTTTCTTCTTTAAAATATATAGTACCCATACTAAATATTATAGTAGTGGTAATTTCTTCATTTGGCTCTTAGTCGCTTCCTGTAGAGATTTAGTAGCCTTCCTACGAATTTACTAAATAATATAGTATCGATACTATTTTTGGCCATCTCTTGCATCTTTCTGTTCCAATGCCTTAAATACCTAGAACCTGAAATATAAACGAATTAAGTAACAAATTCATATAAAAATAATATAAAACAAGGCAATAAACACTAAAATTTGATATAAAAAATTATTAACTATTTGATGTCATCAAATATCCCCCCACTTGACTTCTACTTGCCCTCAAGTAGAACTTTTAAATAATTCTCAAAAAGATATCTCCCAAGTTAACTCGAAAGATACGAATTTAAAAATTACCTAAGCTTGAAAATTCTAAACCGAGCACCTCACGAAAGGAAAAACGAATTACACTCATACTCTCACTAATCTATGTGTTTCATTTTTGGTGATCACTTAACTGCTCAGTCATGGCGAGTATTCTATCATAAGCTTGGCAATGATAATAATCTCCAGCACTAGAGTCTAGATGCAACTGTTTAAAAAGGCAAATGGGTTGACACAACATAAAGGCTAATGGGGTGAGTCAATCTTGTAATCCTTACCAATACTAATACTCAAAAAAGTGACAAAACCATAAATGCTCGTCCAAATCCATGAACGAGACACCTATGATTGCTCAAATCCTTAACTCAAGAAAGCTAAAGGTTAGGATTAAAGATGATTAAGGGTAGGATAAAGACATGTGAAACATTTATAATTGGTGTAACACAAAGACACAAAAAAATAGTTTCCTAAGTCCATAATCAAGGCGTCACCAGTCGCATTCAATCCCAAAAGCAAAATCCGAGGGTCAAGAGTCAAGAGTCAAGAGTCAAGGGGTCTTCATAATACATGAGTTAATGCATATGTAGTGTAATGCCTCATAATTTTCGTAAACAAAGAAAGAAAGACGCATTAACTCGGCCTTCATCAATAATGAATAATAAAAAATATAAAGTATAAAAAATTATGTGCTATTTTTATAATATTTTGGGCAGATTTAGCATATATTTTAATGGAATAAGCTCTACAATCACTCATTTCTATCTCCTCTCCTCCACTTGAGATGTACAATGCCCTCATTGTACAGATACGAACATAAATAGAAAGGAGAGATAGAAGTGGTACGGGTTTATAATTTATACCCGTTTACATACATCAAAACGAATATGTCTAATCAACGCCAGCTGAACAAGGCGGGAATACTACCACTATACTACACAACATATAAGCTGATTTATATTTATGATCAACAACGAACAATCTAATAACCACTTGCTTGCATGCTCTTTATTCTATTTTTCATTTTTATGCAAGACAAGGATACAATGGAATAAAAATTACAGACTCATATATACATAAGCATCCCCCAACTTAAGATCAACTATCTTCCAAACCCGACTTTCTTAGAATACTCTCTATCCTAACCCACGACTTTCACCAGTGAAACCAAAATAAACCAGCAACTCTCCGATCATAGACTAAAGCAACTGCAAGGTAGGCTAGGCGATTGGTGTAACGAAACAAACATATATTGTGTTTAACACAAGGAATGGCTCAACAGGTTATACTAGGGGTATCTTGCACTAAATATGAGTGCAACAAAGGGTTTAACAAGGGATGACTTATTAGTGTGAAAAGTCAATATACACAACACACATATAGGCTATTTGGGGTTAATCCTGAAAATTGCTTTTTATCCTTTCACACCGATTACACTAGGTTACCTTAGTGCAATGCTCATTTTGGCGGTCTTGAAAAGGTATACCAAGCCAAGTTCTAAAGTCTACTACAGCCATATGCACACTCATTTTTGTGGAATTTATGTATAAGGGGAAAACAAAAAGGCTTATCCTCACACAATTTAATGTATAGGTTAGGTGTGCTCAGTTATGATTTAACTAGTTAAGTAATGAAAAACATGTCAAAATTTTAGTAATGAAATATTTTTCAGAAAAAACTAGAAAACTAAAGGCAAGTATATAATCAAATGGCTGTCTATTTCTAATCTTTTCCCCCCACTTGGGTCAAACTAAGCATATAATTTAAAAATAGGAAGGGTTAAAAATGAAACGGAAAACTTCACTGGATTCGCTCAGTATGATAAAGAGAGATCATGCTCTAAGACATGCTCCAAGTCTGCTTCCTCGAGCAACATCCATAATCACAAGCAACTTCATCATCTTTGGTATGCCATCCAACTAGTCTGGATTGACATGTTTCCTTGTAGCCAAGTGTCATCCAAGCATCACACTACGTACATCAATCTGTATAGCTGTAAGGAAAGCTAACACCAAAGCATAATTCTGGATAAAGGCAATCATAGCACAAAATGTACAAACTATACATACTAGAAATGAAATAAATCATAACTCATTTTCATAGAAATCACGGTTGCATTTAGCGTATGCAACAAGCCTTTTAAACCACTCGGTGGCCCGAGTAGACGAATGAAGTCTTGTGAGGGTTTCCAGGGAACATACCCACAAAGTTCATTTACTAATTATACACGGTTTTGTGAATTTCAAATTATTTTGAAAAATAAATTTTATTGCAAGAGTGAACTACGACGTATTCCAAGGGTTGAACTACGCCGTAGTTAAGTGAAAAGAAATAAGCTTCAATATCTCAGACCAAATACAACGTAGTCAGAGAGATGAACTACGTCGTAGTTACAGTTTGATAATAAAAATTTTGGGACTTAATCCTAACTACGGTGAAGCTTGGGTATCCAACTACATCGTAGTTGCAGTCTGCAACTATAATTATTCACTTAACCATAAGCCAAGGTGATCCTGATTTTAATCCCCTTGCTGTAAGGACCTGCAAGCAAAGTTAGAAATGCACAAAACCCAACTAAATACAGAAATGTAATGAAACAAGACATAATTAAAAAGATAGGCATGGGGTGCCTCCCATGAAGAGCTTGTTTTTGTTCGAGTTACGAGCTTGACTCCCTCTTATTTACTAGGTAATAAGGTGTCCATCCCATCACTTAGAATCAAGTGTGGGTGGAAGTAGCAATAAGCACCATGAGGGTGTAAATTTGCTACTCGGTAGGGAAATGATATATTAAAAGAATATCGTAAAGGAGATTTCATTTCCCTTCTTTTCATACCGGTTTTGGTTGATGATTTTGAGGATTGGCTAACTTTGTGTAGTGGATTCAATTGCTAAATGAAGGTCTTAACTTTAACATTTGTTTTCATGACACATGAACGCTCCTCCTCATTAGTTTCCTTAGAAAAACTAATCACACAAATTGATTCGCGAGTTATGTATGGTTCATTCACATGTTCCTTCAAACGCCCTAGGAATGGGATAGGTGGTACAGTTGGCTAAACATATAGGTTGACAATAGGTAAATCAAAAAGAACCAGCTCCTTCTTGACTTCTATAACCTTTTTCATTTTTGTTTTGAATTTGCCAACCATATGATTTATCAGGATTGCTTTGGTTAATTGATCAGCTTTTACCTGCAGGTTCTTTGTTGCAGTGTCTATCGCCCTTAAGTTTAAGTCCGTGTTTTCTACGAATTTCCTAATCCATTCATCATTCGCAGCTTGCCTTTTTAATGATTCTTCACAGTATTTGTTGATGGTTTCCTTCAAGAGTCCTATATACTTGATCTGCTCAACTGCCTCGTCCTTTTTTCTGAGAGGACACTCTTGGGTTAGATGCGTCCCTTCACAAATCTTGCAACTTACTTGAATAACATAAATATTCTCTTTAAGCTCCTGCATATCAATGTCATCCGAGCTATCATTGCTTCTTTGCCTAGTGGCTGCTCCATCATACCAATTATGTGAATGGTCTGACATGACTTGTATTGATTTAAAGGCTTGAGCTGGTGTCATCATAGGGATGAACCCTTGAGAGTCGAGCATTTTGCGGGAAGGGGTGCCTAAACCTGTGTAGAAAATTTAAACCTTCTGTTGGCTATTCAAATCGTGTTGCGGACATCTGTATAGAAGACCATTGTACCTTTCCTAAGCTTGATAAAGTGTCTCGTCCATCCCTTGTTTAAAATTCAGAATCTCTTTTAATTTCCTTGTAATTTTGAATGGAGGAAAATATCTGCAGATAAATGCTTTCTCTAGAAGATCCCATGTAGTGATGGATACTGCTGGAAGCCTGTTCTTCCATCTTAAAGCTGCCCGCGTGAGTGTTATAGGAAACACTCTAAGCATAATTGCTTCGTGAGTGACGCTAGGGATGTGGAAAAGATCTGGGATCTCTAATACCCTTCGCACATGTTCGTGGGCATCTTCATCATCAGTACCCACGAAAAGGTTGCGTCTTAATTCCTTCATAAAATGGCTTTTGATCTCGAAGTCAACTTCATTTCCAATCTCAGGTATCACAACGCCTGGCCTATTGTTATCTCGAATCAAAGTTATGTATTGTTCCATGGTGAGCGTGTTGATATCTATATCACCCATATTTTTACCTGAAAGCAAACACAAACAATCCGTAGAATCTGCTCACAAAAGTAAAATCAAAATAGCACGACGATTAAAAAATACTGGGATAAACTAAATATGTACAAAAATCAAATTCAAAACCTATTTAGCTCCCCGGCAGCGGCGCCAAACACTTGATGCATATTAACTGTTTAAATTAATCACCAAGTTTTAAATTTATAAAACTCGTTTACCTGTGGTCTACAACGCACTAACAGACAGAGAACCCGATCGTGTGTAGTGCATGATTAGTAAATCCAAGGTCGTCCTAAGAGCTAATGGGCACTTTATTATTTGAGTTTAAAGGTTGTCACGGTTTTAAAAGTTGTATTGATGAATAATATTGCAAGAAAATAAATAACAGTAATTAAATTTGTTTTACTAATCAAGGGAAAATGTATAGTGGTAAACAACTAAGAAGATGAACACATTTAACTAGTTAAATATCCTAAGTTCAATCATCGTGATCTCAAGTGCAATGTCTAATTCTTAATTAATATGGTGGTTCTAATATCGACAGACCCGATTGTGCAGCGAAACCTGTCCTATGTATCCTATGATCTCAGGTCCCCGTTGACTACGAAGGGTAAGTATCCAGTCTACAGTGATTAACCCTCAACTATCCTAAAGACCTGTCTAATGCCAATAATCCCACTTATTTGATAAACCCTCTTGGAAGAGTTTTCCAAATTTTATAAATATCTATCATACTGTAAGCGGCGATGTGAACAATCCTTACACTAAGGACAGTTTTCAACCTATCCCTAGTACCCGGTTAACCTTTAAATCAACAGGTAAGTCTACTATAAGGTCTAACAAGATCTACACTAGCATCAATACTCCCAAAACTCGAGGATCATGCAACAGGAAATAAGATGTCCATGTAAAACAATGATCAGACAGTGCGATCACAAATAAATAATCGAAGTATAATTAATAAATTAAATGACAAGAACAATAATTAAGCATAATAAATATTAAACATCAACAAATTAAGCCGAGATCAAATAAATCATTAATAAGAATTAATTGAAACCAAACTGTAATAGTTGAAGAATCATGTGCAAATCATGCGAAAATAATGCTCCCGATATTCTAGTTGGATCCCATGGCGAACCCCGAAGGGTTCGCCCTATACCTGAATCAAGCAGCCTAGTTACTACTTCTTTTTCTCATCTGCTTGTGTCGAACAGAACAAAACCCCACCGAATGAATGAATGAGAATCATACCTTTTATATTTATACTAAATACGAGGTTTGAACATTTGGCGAGTTTGGTCCTCCATCGTTCTTGACGTAATAATATAAATCCTTGAAACTTAATAGAAATTGTGCACATGTAGTCCCTGTACTTGTAACTAACTACGACGTAGTTAATATGTAAAACTACACTGTAGTTCTTCCTACTCAGCTTTCCATCTTTGGCATAAAATAACTACGACGTAGTTAATTTGATCCAACTATGCCGTGGTTGTGACGTCAGCATAATCCTTCCTTATCACAAAATAGCTACGGCGTAGTTTCTACGGGCCAACTACGCCGTAGTTCTTCATAAACTCGTAGTCATTTCCAACAATGTTTAACTACGGTGTATTCACAAGGGTCCAACTACGCCGTAGTTCTTCTAAGCATGATACATATCCAGCGTTTTTCTTCTTTAAAAATATAGTACCCCTGCTAAATATTATAGTAGTGGTACTATTCTTCATTTGGCATTTCCAGCGTTTTAAGCCCTTATGGGTTTTTTGTTTGTCATTTTAGGTTTAAATTTACAATTCTGTTTATAAAGTGTGTTTTTTATTTTATAAAAAATAAATTTTTAATTTTGTATATTTATTTTTTGTATTGTAATTTAATTTGAATGAAATGAATCTAATTTGTGTGGAAAAAAGGAAAATAAAATAAAATTTGGTGTGGGTGGGGACCAAATAAGAAGGTTGAAACTTATCTATACTAATATATAAAGCATTTCTACCAAATCTTGAAAGTGGAATTGTGGAAAACTGAATCCCAATTTTGGAAAGTAATAATGGCTAGCTCATTCATCTATACTCCTTATATTATAAAAAGAAGAAAGCCCAATTTTGCTCATTTACTCTTTCTCTCTCTCTAAAAACACACACAACACCAACTCCTCTCTCTCCCTCTACCACTACACAATACATTCTCATCACCACCACTCCCACCACCGGAGGTCGTCACCACCGCCGTTTATCACTACTGCCGACACCACCTGTTCTCACCATTTTCGACGACAGCGACGCCACCAACGCCATACATCTCCATCGCCGCAACTATCAACCACCGGACGTCACCTACCACCGAAATAACAATTAAAAAGGAGTTTTTCAAGCTTTAAGGTATTTTTGAGTTATTTTTATATTTAGATCTATTGTTTTTAATAGATCTATAGTTTTTTTGTTGTCTTTTGTAAAACAGATTGGAGATAACAGAATGGTAGCGGCTGCCGCCGCCGACTCTGCAGAACAAGCCGCTGCCGTCGTTGCCGCCGCTGAAAAACTTGCCGCCGCCGCTTGTGTTTTCATAATATGTATGCCTTATTTTAGAAGTTGTTAATATTTGTTTTAATATTTGTTTTGACATGCCTTATCAAAAAAGTTGTTATTAAATTTGTTGTAAATTTTATTCAGTTCTAAGCTTTTATAACGGGTTGTATAGCCTTTTATCTTTAAGTGTTGTTTGCTTGTATAGATTTTTTTTATATTTTTGTTTAGATAGTTTTTTTTATTAATTTTTTTTTCTTGATACGAAATGTTTTTTAATGACTTTGAAGTGATACAAATTTTCTATGTAAATTTTGCCGCTGCCGCCACCAGAACATGACCAACAAAACCCGCCATGATACCGAAAGTTTTGAGGTATTTTTTATGCTTTTTATATAGATCTATTAAATAAGTTTGATTCTTTTCGAGTTTGTTTTTAAATCTCATTTCTTATAAGATATCTTATTAACATGGCTGGAATTATGGGATTATGGAAACGAGTGAAAAGTTAAGTCAATTGGTAATTTATATATGGAATGTTTGTTAACTAAAGAATCTATCGATGAAAATGTTGAATTGTAAGAAAAAAGCTGGAACATGGAAAGTATGTATATTGCTACGAATGGACAGTTGGACAATGGTTGAAACATGGTTGAAAAACATGAATATGAAAACTATATTCCTACAATCCTACACGAATGAACATTGTAGCAAAGTCAACATAGGACATTGGAGGAAAGTATATTGCTACACAAATAAACATTGGCTGGACAAATCGGATCTATTTCCAGAAAATGTTGAATCGTTGAGAATATTAAATTGTTGAAAGTTGAATATAGTTTCGGAAATGTTGAAATTATGAATGTTATAAAAGGATGGACGAATGGAAATGGTACTAACATCTAGAAAGTATAGGCTGGACAATCTCTAAAATAGAGGAAGCCACAAAATGTTTTTACCATGCAAAAGAAAACGCAAAGTATGTTTAATAACATTTGAAAATTTTGTGACTTCAAAAAGACAGTAGTATAATCAATTCTTAAATACAAGCTTGCTTCTTCAACAAACATATTAATTGTGAGGTAATATAGGAAAAGAATTAACGTTTTTATATTAGTTTTTTAAAAAAGCAATATTATTCATAAATTACAAGCCATTAATCCTAATTTTGGCTTATATATTCTGCGTATTATGTGATGTAATTTACATATCCACAAACACATTCACATTACCTTAACTCACTATTGTTAACTAAGTCAAATAGTAATTTATATATAGAATGTTTGAAAAACAATGAATAATATGATGTAATTTTGGACATAATCACAAATCCCGCATGCTAAGTTTAAAACCTATTCAATGAAGTTAATAGAATTATTTTTAATGTGTATCAATTGATAAAACAATATATTTCGCTAAGGAAAAAATCTGTCGTTTCATATATACATTCAAAATTTTGATGAGTTAACAAAAATATCTTGGTTGAGTTTAATGACATTAAATGTGTGATTGGTAACTGCTTTGAAATATGAAATTAACCGTGGCTTATAAATACAAGGCTCTAGGTTAAACATTCATTCATTTTAACTTATTATTATTATGTTGCTTCAGGATATCTAGAGGTCCACCAGAAATCAATAAATGTGTCTTGAACAATAACAAGCATGTTACAACCGTTTGCAATTACATGTTGATATTTTCACGTTCTATTTTGAACGTTACACGAAACACTTACCATAATATCGTATATCGTTAATTATCTATCGTTAGGAATTTCTGCCTTGCCTTGCTCATCTAGTTATGAATGAAAAAGTATTTTGAAATAGATGTGTAACAAGCAAGATTACCCGCGCGTTGCTGCGGGCGTTATTTCTTCGCGCCTTATTGCGGGGCATTTTTTTTGTTCGGGTTAATTTCTTCGGTCTCATGTTTAATAGTTTGTTTTTTTCTCATATTAAATGACAATTTTTTTTTCAATAAAGGGGATGTATATATTTTTTTTTGGCCCAGGCCGATAGAAAGTCGTAAACGTAATTTTTTTTTCTTGTCCACGTCACACTTAGTCAGCGATGACGTCAGCAGCGTAGTTGAGGATGAGAAGGTTGTGGTGAACAAGAAGAGTAAAGGATGTGCTACTGTTGAAGAGATGGGAGATCAGTTTAGAGGTGGTGGTTTTTTTGACGTTCGAGATCTTATACGACGTCATTTTCAACATAACGGTATTTTATTTCATCTACTTTTTGTTTGATGTAGCAGTTATTGTTGGTGACGTCATAGTTCGTTATTTTAGATATTTGAATGTCTTTGTGTGGAGTATCACTGTTTTTTTGTTACCTGGCTTTCCGACTTGACATTGCGAGCCGACTATCCTTTTGAACCTCCTTTTCACAAGGGGGTTGTTTTTGTTTAGTTATAGAGATTGAGATTTGTAACTATGTTTTTTGTTGATTGTGTGAGGACGTGTATGATTTAAGGTTCAAATGAAGAGAAACGAGGAGATGTTCGGTTTTGTGAGTGTGGAACAGCAGTTAGTGATACTATTGTTTTGTCGGTATTATTTCTGACTAGAAGAACTTTTTACATCTAGATAATGGAAAACTCAACAGTTTTGGTTATTAATGCATGATATAGATGTTATTCCGTAAGAACAGGGACAAAAAGCTGGCCCGATGGAATGAATCGTCCGTGTGTTGTCTTTATATAACAGCACTCTAACGAAACACAATGTATTTTGATGAACTAGGATTTAGTAGAGCTAAACAAAAACATCATGATTGTTGATATTTAGTCTAAAATCGTAAATATGTGAATTGCATTCAATATTTCTAAACATTTTTTTTAGTATTATTGTATCGTTTACTAAATAGGCAAACCCAAACACTATTTCCGAGAGTACCTATTTTTAAGTAGCATATAAGCAATCATCAAAAAATAATTGATTCTAGGGGGTGTTTGGGAGTACTTGTTAAAAACTGCCTACGTGTTTGTTGCTGTAAGCGCTTTGCGAGTGAAATAAGTTTTATTTGGACAGTGTCGTTACGTTTAGATATCTAAACTAAAAACTCTTAAGTTAATAACGGACGATGTTTGCAGAAGAGATAGGTTTCCATAAAATCAGAGACAAAAAGTTGGATTGATGGGATTGAATGGGGCATGTCACATGTGTGTGTGTTGTGTGTGTGTGTGTGTGTGTGTGTGTTGTGTGGGGTATAACATTATTTGTTGATAACTCATATAAAGGTATTCACATGTATTGGATGACTAAGGATTTAGTAGAGCTAAACAAAAACATCATGATTGTTGGATGATACTATTCCAAAAGAAAACTATCTTGTTTTGAACAATAGGCATGATGACTGTGTTGTATTCATCCATGACAGTGTGTCATCGAAGTCAAACTATTTTGTAACATAGATGATAAACTTGTTGTATCTCAAAGGTGTATGTGTGTATATTTGTTTTTCCAAAAGCAAGGTGGTGACGTGACTAAATTCTGTTACAGGTGCTGCAAGAGTCCGAAGTCTTCCTCCTGAGGAGTTCTGCAGACAAAATTATGTGATAGCAAAAGCATCTGAAGCAGGTTTCGGAAACGAAATGTACAAGATCCTAACTGCAGCTGCATTAAGTGTAATGCTGAACCGCTCACTGATAATCGGACAAACCAGGCATATTGGTTCTATCTCTATCCTTGCTGTATTTCGTTGGTTTTAAGTATAGATGAATTTATTACATACGGAGTACTTGTTTTGTTGCTTGTTGATGAATATAGGTTGTATTTGACAATGAAAGATTGCATATCGTCAATTAGGGCAGAAATATAGATCCCGAGGCCTTTACGCCATTTCTAATAATATGTTTTTATCAGGGGCAAATATCCTTTTGGGGAGTATATATCGTATGCCGATACTGCTTTTGCCCTGAGCGAAGTCAAACATCTGTGGAGACAAAATGGATGTTTGACCACCTACGGCAAGCATCTGGTTATAAGGATTGATGATTTTCAAAGGCCAAGGAAGACAAATGTTCTCTGTAGCAATTGGAGGGAGTGGAAAGAGCCTATAATATGGTAACATTATTATCAGCTATTGTTTATTAAGTTCGTTGAATCAAAATCTAATGTTAGCTGTTGGCAGGTTCCAGAATACTACAGATGCCGTGGCAGCTCAATTTTTTCTGAAAAATGTTCATGTTGAGATGAGAAAAGCTGCTTCTGACCTATTTGGAGAACCGCAAAATCATCATAGGCCCAATGTCTTTGGAGAGCTAATGAGAATACTCGTATCTCCTACAGAGAAAGTAAAGCAGGCTGTAGATTCAGTTCTTAGTGGAGGATCAGATCCTGATATTGTGTTGCACATGCGAATGTTGATGAACAGGTACCTTGGATGTAGATTTTTAGACACTATACGAATCTGGTAGATGTACCAAACTGGGTGGGTGATAACTCGTCAAAATAAGCTATTTTCGGAACTTGTTAGTTCGGGTCACGTCAAGTCAATGGCTCTATATAGTATAGATATGATTACAAATTTAATGTTTATAGTCACAATGTAATACTTTTTTTATAATTAGAAGGATTTAGGAAACTGCATGCATAAACATGCACGTTTGGCAACTTTCAACCTGGTTGACCAGTCCAACCCATTTCACCAGTAAGGGTTAAACCATAACCACGATCGACCCGTTCATAAGCAGATTATTAAAACTTGCACCTCCTCAAACCTTTTTCTTTCTCATTAAACTAACTTCACATACCAGTCTTCTTGTTTGACCTTGTAATCTGGTTTTCAGGTCCGTCAGGGCATTGCAGGCGGCATTAGATTGTACAAAAAAAGTTTTGCAGAATACACAATCAGGTTTAAGACTGAGATTGGTTTTAGTATCAGACACGCCCTCCTTGGTGGAGGATGTGAAATCCAGTTTTGATAATTTCGCAGAGGTGATTACATGGAGTCTTTTTTAATGTTTTGTCCTTTACTAAACATGTCTTTTTTAATGTTTTGTCCTTTACTAAACATGGCTATACGTTTTTAAGATCAAGTATAGAAACGTGGGAGGATATGAAATCCTTCTGAACTAGATGGTCTTTGACTTCTTTTAGCTTGTGATTTATTTATGTTTTCTGCAGGTTGTTCATTTTGACTATGAAAGTTATGAAGGAGAATTATCTGGCCAAAATGGATTGCGTAGTTTAGATTTTAGAACAAAAGATTGGGGACCAGCACCCAGATGGGTTGCATTTGTTGACTTTTTTCTCGCATCACGTGCCAGGCATGCGGCTTGTTTCCTACACGGGCCGACATCCCGACGTGTTGGATAACCTAGTACTAGCTGATCGCAGCATTGGCCGCTGCAAATTCCGCTGGTAATTCCTCGTTTTCACCATTATTTTGGAGTTTTATATATATGCATTTGGAACCATTTATCTGATTATTGTGACCTGAAGTTGCAATAATTAATTTCTCATGTCTAAACAAGTTTCATAGCAGCTGTAACAAGCTGATTATCTGTGGGTCAAACACTCGAATGACTTTACCTATTTACCTTTTTTAAACCATTTTGATAGACTTTTACTCATTTCACAAAACCTTGATTATCGGAACTTTAAAAGCATGTCTAGACAGCAAATGCTATCTTCTACAAGCCTTTTTATAACAACCAATTATCTGGTTCCATTTGTGATTATTTAGAGGGAGGAGTATAGTTAAGAGATGCATCTCTTCATTTAGGCCCCACAGGCTGCCACGTCAGCATCTCACTCTCACTCAAAAATACCCCTTCACTCATAACACACCCATATTTCCTCATTTTGGCCCCACCACTCACACACAAACACATACATTTATAAATAAATAAAAAATAAAAAAGATAAAAATTTTTGTCCTTATTTGACTCACCAATGACGAGATACCAACAAATTAGAAGTGGCTAGGCAGGTTGGTGTGGTGGCTAGCAAATGAAGAAGAGAGAGAGTGCCATGTAGGAATGGCGAGATACCATTCCTCACCATACTCCTTCCTCTTAGTACCACATTATGTCATCACTTTGAAAATGCGCATCTATATACCTCCTTGGAAATTCCCCATTTCTTTCTGCTGACAGCTTTTTTGTGGGAATTTGTGTCACAGAGAACTTCGGTGGTAATTCGAGTTTTACATTCTTCAGTAGCTTTCAGAGTACTCTAGTTTCAGAAGGTTTGAGTAACCAGGTAGGATGGGGGCATGTTTGGAACCGGTTTGCAGGTCCATTAAGTTGTGGAAACCAAACGAGTCAATGTGCTTATACTCCGTTGCTATCTCCTGCTTGGTGGGATGATATGTGGCAATCACCTACTCGTCGGGACATCAACAGGATGGAAGCTTATGGCGTTCGGTTATCAGGATTGGGTACTGTTGATGAAGATGAGCTTCTTTCTTATTGTTCCTCAAGGAAAGAAGTTAGGAAATTCGTGACACTTGTATAAATTTTTTCCCAATAGGAATTCCTAGAAGAAGAAAAATACCACTGTATTCAATTTTTGGAGCACAATATAAGTTTGATTCTTATTATTTATATACTGGTAACTTAAGAAGACAGTTCGATAGTTAAGGAACAACCTTCCCAAAACCAAAAAGCCCTGATTTTTAAAGATAACATAGAAGACGATCACCAATGTTCGTACTGAATTCGGTGTCAAATGACTATTGTACCATGATGTTTGTATTTAACGAGTGGTTTGGTGCCCGCGCGTTGCGACGGGACGTTTTTGACTTGTCTTTGTGTATGTTGTTTGTCGGAAATGTGTGTAGTCTCGTTTTGTGTGAAAATCGACTGTTTGGTGCCCGTGCAATATTTCAAGCCATTTTTTGACCCACATATATGTACGTTGAAGTTGGAAAACAAAATGATAAATTCTTCTAATGTCTCTACAACAAATAGATGAAAGCATGTGGTACAACACAAAGAAAACTTTACAGTACAGGGGGTACATATAAACAATTGTGGATTAATAACGTAAACTAACTGTGAACACATAATCATGTTAACAATTACTGTTCTCTATTCATATCTGATAATCTTCTTCTTTGGTAAAGTGCTTCAATATCAGCTAGCTCCTTTCTAGTTGACTGAATGGTTTGTTTAACATATATGTAGCCATGGTGCAGATTATCATGTTACATTATTCGTTTTTATTTGGTTCGGAAAAAATGGACCAATTTAAAATTTAAAACAACGTGAGAAGTGAAGGTTTCACCTTAAAGATAATGATATCGGTTATGATGATTATCTGTGTAGTCAAGTCTATAGCTCCATGAAATTGGTGAATCTAATTGTAAAAAATTGACTCTCCATTGGATAACAACCATCGGCCTCTTTCAATTGCTTCCACTGTTCAAAATATCAAACGGTCATTTTAAATAATGGAGTAATTAATGGATGATATCCAAAAACAGTATGATTGTGTTTTTAGTCTTGCAGGGCATAGTCTAATTGTTGTGGAATTAACACTTTTTTAAGTACTACAGCTTGGAATCACACGACCTCTACTAAGTCAGTTGAGATAATGTATTTAAAATAGTATTTCAAATACTTTGTGGTGTTTGAATGTGGTATTGGTTACAAAGCTGTGGCTCACCTTTTTCCTTCAGTTTCAACAAAAAAAAATCACTTGTAGCTAAAGGACTTTATGAGCAAACTTATATATAAAATTGAACGGGTGTGTGGTCAAGAAGCATTTTTCAAAAATATGAACCTGAGCAAACCCTTATTGTTTTTGGTACTAAGATAGTAATATTGACTTGTATTGTTCGTTACTGATGGATATTCTGCTTAGACCTGCGCAAATATAAAAAAATCTACTTATTTAGCGTTGTGGCTTTGTCCCCTTATAGTATGCTTACTAAATATTTTACGTTAAGGATTATACTTACAGTGGGATCAGGTCCATCATTTGGCATGCGCATGGATCCCTGTTGAAGCGAGGTGTTTAGCACACAATAACACTCATTGCCACATTTTGAATTTTCAAGTTCACTCTCAACTATTTATGTTAATAATGAAATGGCACAAAAAGTTAAACAAAAAAAACTATTCTTTTAAGTCGTATCAAATCGAGCATGATGGGGGAACGCCATATTGGTAATAAAATGTAATAATTAACCAAATTAAAGTTTTGGTCAAGATCACAATAATGATACATTTTTAACAAATAGAAATTCTCCCTCATAGCATGGTTTATGCTATTTATCAGTATGCATAACAAAAGATTAATGGAACCATCTCATGAACAGGATAATGACATCTGACATACATAGATAATCACTTAACTGAGCTTCCACTATATTATCATATTTAAAAATAGTTTTAGAAAATCATTAGTGTACTCACCTATGTTAGCACTTTCATCGACACACTTGTTAAACACCAAACCACCTTCGAACATCAAAACAAATCGAGAGTAAATGCCAGAAAGAAATTTAGCTATCTATGAAAACAATGTTTTTAAATTTAAAAGTAATCATTGATAACAATGAGATACTTACCTGTTTCAAAAAAAACAAATCCTTCCACTTTAACGCATTTATCTTCTCTAGTCTTTTCACCATCGCATAGGCCGCAAACCACATCGAAAATCAAATATATGAGCTACAAAAAAACACCAAAGTTTATGTAAACCACAGAAATTTATAAAAAAATACTGAAATTAACAAAACCCCAAATTATTACAAATCCCTAATTTTAAGAATGAATTAACAAAGCCATAATTTTAACAAAACCCCTCATTAATAGATCCCATCTTCTTTCTCATCGTGTTGACCTGAGTTTCCTATTTTGAGTTTGTGATGGATGTGTCTGGTGGGTGTGGTTGAAACTGGAAGGTGATTCTAGAAAAATAGAGGAAGAGGGAGTGAAAAGGAGGGATGATACAGGCCGATGTATTTGGGCTAAAAGTGGCCCATCATCAAAACGACACAGTGGTTGGTCGTTTTTGTAACGGTAAATGTATGTATTTATAATGTCAAAAATGCTAAAACCATAACTAATTAAAACTTCAAAGGTATTTGTAATCTTTTTAAGAAGTTGATTAAACTTTAATTGCATTATGAAGTTTAATATGCATGTAACAAGCAATTAAGCTTCTGGACAGCTCATTGATTGACACTTACAGGAGTAAATACTCGAATAAGAAATCTAACAAGTTTAATATGCATGTAACAAGCAATTAAGCTATTGACACTTACAGGAGTTAATACTCGAATAAGAAATCTAACAAGGAACTAGCAGGGTAACCACGCGTTGCAGCGACGGGTATCATGTAATTAAAGTTTAGACGTCAATAAAACAAAAAGGAATTGATTAACCGGAGAATAAAAAAATGATCTCAGTTCGAATCGATTCATCTGTTTTTACCCGTTTCGACCGGTCATCTCCGTTTCATTTTCGAACGGATTTTATTGGCTAGCCAAACCGGTGGCGACTCTGATTTCTGGTTGAACCCGTTGGTCATGTTCAGTTTTCAAAACCATATGTATCGTCAACTTGCTAACATATAAATTGTTTTAAGCTTTGTATGTTTTATTAGCTTGTACAATGTGTATAATAACATGTAAAATTTATTTTAGGGGTGTTTTTAAAGTAACATTAATTAGTGTATGTAATTAGTTTACACTTGTAACATATGTGTGGAGGAATAAATGTTGTACATTTTGCTTTAATATATGTATTTTTTATTTTAGGGGTGTTTTAAATATAAAATTAATTAGTGTATTTAATTAGTTTATACTTGTAACATATGCATAAAGGAATAAATGTTGTACATTTTGCTTTAATATTCGTATTTGTTAGATGGTTGATTTTGTGGTGAAATGTTGCATTTAAGGATTGTACATTATACTTTATAACTTGGATTACTTAATTTTTTGTAGTGAAATGTTGCATTTAAAGATTGTACATTATGCTTTATAACTTGGATTACTTAATTTTTTTGGGCATTAAACGAAGAGAGAGTGTCTAATTTGCCTTATATGTAGTATAGATACAAACAATAAAAATCGCACTCGAAATTTGCCAAATGATTGTTACGGAATTATGAATGGAAAGTTTGTTGCAGAGAAAAAACTGAATACAGAATTGATATGCAAAATATAAATGAGTGATAAAATGCGTATTTATACAATGAGAAAATATAAATGAGTGATAAAATGCGTATTTATACAATGAAAAATGAAGGATAAAAGAGATGAGGTGTAACGGCTTTTCCCGCCTAATTTCTTGAGTTTGACTTTTCATGTTTTGACTTTTCTCGTTGACTGTTGTTGACCTCTAAAATTGGCTCATATCAATACCATTCCCTCCAAGTAATTCTTGTCCTCAAGAATCAAAAGAAAACTTAGAGAATTTCTTCTTTAATTCAGTAGCCAATTCCCAAGTAGCATTATCAATAGAACTATTAGACCACTGAACTAGGACACAAACTGCAAGCTTGTTATTAACCTTCACCATCTTCCTTTCTAAGACTTTAACGGGTACATACACTAAGCTACCGGCAGGATCACACTGAGAAAGGATTAGTCGCACTACAATTGGGTCACCCTTAAAAATATTTCATCTATGACACATGAAAAATTGAATGAATCTGTACAGGCATAGGTATAACAACCGGCAATTTTTCAGGTTAATATTCGACTATTAACTTGCAATTTTTCACATTAAACAATTACATGTTTAATTTAACTCATAACCGGGAGGTTATCCCGCGTTTAGCAAAAACATCTTCGGACACGTTTCGGCATTAGGCTAAGTTTAGTCTACTCATAACTAGCGTGTTATAACTTTATGTGAATATTTTTATATGCCACGTACGTATATTTTATGGGTTGCGTAAAATAGTTTCATATTGCATTTGTATGCATGCATACATGCATTTTTCCCTTCAAGCTAAAATATCTAGTATTTCACACTCATGAAAAATTAAAATTTTTGGAAAAATACACTTGGTGACCCTCCCCCTTTGCTCGGGCCGAACCATCACCCTCCCACATGGGATTGGTTTTTTTGTCTTGCATTGTACTAAGTGGTCACCATATAAGTTTTAAACCATTAGGATAGTCCTTCCTATTTTTCTCTCAATAATTTTTGTTTTTTGTGTTTGGGATTGAAACCCCACATGCAGTGTTAACTTCATTATATATTACATTGGTTCTAGTCATTCATCCATTTCATTCACCAACAAAAAACAACATTAGCAAAAGTTTTCTCTCTTCTCTCTTCTCTCTTTGGTTCGGACGGCACAAAAAGGACCAAAAAAAAGGGTGTTCATATTTTTTGTATTCAAGATTCCGGGTTGCACGATTTTTGAGGTGAGTTTATAGCCCCACTTTAACTTGTTTATCACTATTTCATAAATCTCAGGGTGAGATACATTGCTTGTTTTACTTTCGGATGCAAGTAGCTTTCAAATGATTACGAATTAACCTAAGTAGCGATAACCCATTATGCCCACAATTATGAACCATTAATTACTTGTTGTAAACGCGAGTGTATAAATAGATCTATTGGGATTAACATCCCTGTCGGAGTAAGTAACGTTTACTGGAATCGGAGGTATCGATCAAACAGGCGTATACCATGTCAGAACTTTAGGTGATCTCGGGTTGGACACCTACTCAGGCAACATACTTTGCATTGATTTGCATACATAACTTTGTTTAGCTTCGGTGTCATGAGCTTAGCGCAATCGTAATTACCTTTTTATGATATTGTATGTGTTAAAATAGTCATACACTTTAAATCTTGCGGTCCACACTACTATTTAATTAAACCTATGAACTCACCAACTTTATGTTGACACTTTTAAGCATGTATTCTCAGGTGCTTAATCTTGTAGGGACATTTATGGAATCATCGGAGTCCGCATCCTCATCATGGCTACACTTCATGAATTTTATTTGCATTCAAATTATTCTCGTTGTATTTTATCAAATTATGACTTATCTTGATGCAAAACTTTTGGGACCACTTATTTGAAACTTAATTTAGTTTTAATGTAACAACGAGATTGTACTTTTTAAACGACTCATGTAGAGGTTGTTCTCTTATCTTGTGCTTGCGTATTATGAAGTCACCACCCTCGGTTACCTTTCCGCTGTGATATTTTGGGGGTGTGACAATTGGTATCTAGAGCCAAGGTTATAGAGAACTAGGTTACATATTAGGCCTAGACTATAACCATTGCATAAACATTGCATCATATAGCATCATGAACACTTTGCGTGCATAACCACTACATGACCCCATCACCTTATATGTGCGTTTACATTGCCTTATGTGTTCTTTACACTCGCTTTATATATAAAGTATTTATATAAACCCTCGGTTGTTACAGTACTATGTCTCTCTTACACATCTCCATTTCGCCCGACTCTAACGCTGAGAGCGTTGGATCGTCTGCTTCGCATGTGATTTTATCGGACTCGGAGGCAGCGGTTGCTGTTATACCTGCTATTGTACCATAGGAGGTTCTAGAGGCTGAGGCAACTGTTGTCACTGCGCCTACAGCTATACTTGATCATGTTCTGGAGTCTGACTTGGAGACCGAGCTGTCAGAGGCTTTGCCATCACCAGATTACGTACCGGCCTCACCTGACTGTTTTCCCGGATCAGAACCGGAGTCTGACCCGGAAGAGGACCCCTAAAAGGACAATTCTTTTGTTGACGACACACCTGAGGCAGCTGGACCACTAGCAGTTTAGGCTGCACCTGCACCGCTCCAAATTATACTTGCACCACCTGCATTGCTCCGCATGCCTGTTATCCTTATCCAAACTAGACAAGTGATCCCTTTCGTTCGCCCATACCGTAGACACCCTAACGGAGTACGTATGTTGTTGATCGCGAGGAAGAGGGTACGTGCACCCCCTACTCTTTCGTCGGCTACTGTGGCAGCTATTGCTCAGTGGATTATGGCGCCACCATCATTATCATCGGGTTCATCATCAGGATCTTCTTCACCATCATCGTTAGAGACACCACACTCAGCATCAACATCACCACCTCGTAAGAGGCTTAGAGTGTTGATATACTCATCACCATCATCAGCTTTACTCTCACCACCACCATCAGTCGGACCATCTCGCAAGAGATGCAGGTCACCTACCCCACCTTTACCAGCATCAACAATTATGTCTTTACTACATACTGATTTAGTACCACCTCGCAAGAGGTTTAGGGGTACATTATCTGCCCCACAGGAGGGTGTTCATGCCGAGACTACGGTCGAGGCCAGATTGACCTACCACAGTGGGTTGATTGGAGATATACATGACCATCTGCTAGAGATTTCCCTCATTAGGCTCGAGACCACTAAGCATGAGCTGGATACATTGAGAGCTAGATTGTATCATTTGAGATGGAGATTGTAGCTTTGCACGCCAGAGTTAGGGCGGTAGAGCAGCAGGATGAGATTTCTCAAGACTCTTTAGGGATTGCTCGAGACATGATTTTGATATTACAGTTTAGAGCAGACACTGCTGAGCACCGGATTACAGAGTTGCTAGACTCACGAGATATCGATCGACTAGAGATGGCAGAGCTTCTGAGTCGAGCTCAGGATGCAGAGGCTCGACTTTGGCCGATTGAGAGACTCCTTGGCTTACCTTAGTATCATTTGTAGCCTACTAAATTAAGTAGTACTCTCTAGTGACATTAATGTGACGCTTGTGCTCTTTTTATTTTGTAAAAATGATGTACCAAGTATTAATACTACTATATTGGTTATGATTATGCTATATCATGATGTTGTTTATTCTTCCATGACTGCTTCTCTTATATATTTGCGTGTCGTGATCTCATCTTATATGTTTTACTTATTGCGTGTCTCGATTATATTTGGATGAAATTTCATGTGTTATAATCTTGTGAAATTTGAAGAACAATGTCGACTACCCGACAAGGAATGACTTCTCATGCCATCAAGCAATTGATAGCTCCACCTTCCAACTGTTGCCATTGCGATGAAAGCTTTCGAGCGCTAATAGATAATGGGTAATGAACGCCGGAATGAAACAAATGGAGGTACAGCAGGGACTGTACACACTACTCGTGGTTGCACATACTAGGAATTTTGAACTGCCAACCTCGCAACTTCAAAGGAACTGAAGGAGTTGTTGGATTGGCAAGATGGTTCGAGAAGATGGAATATGTGTTTTCCTCATCAGAAAATTGATGCACAAACCTGTCAAAGTGAAGGATGTACACTGCAACCGTATTGGGATAGTGCACTTGAACCATGGTGGAATTCACATGTGAGGACGGTTGTAATTGAAACTACTTATGAATTTTTTTGGAAGGAACTCATGAAGATGATGATGGACGCATACTGTCTGAGGAATGAAATTCAAAAGATGGAGAGTGAACTATGAAATTTGACTGTTAAGGGTACTGACATTATGGGTTATAGTTTTCAAGAGTTGGCTCTGCTATTCCCAGGAATGGTTCTAGATGAAGAGAAGAAGATCGAGAGGTACATTTGGGGTCTCCCAGACAACATCCAAGGGAATGTGACTTCATCTGAACCAATAAGGCTCTAAGATGCAATCAGAATGGCTAATAGTTTGATGGACCAAAAGGTACGTGCTAGTTCTGCAAGACAAGATAAGAACAAGAGATGATGGGAGAGTAACCAAGGGAACAATCATGCGCAACAACCACCACCCCAAAGGCAAAATATAGCAAGGGCCTACACTGTTGGGCCTGGAGAGAAGAAAGTGTATGCTGTGAAGTACGGTAACTGCAAGAGAGTTGGTCACATGACAAGGGATTGTAAGACTCGCGTTCCTGCAATAACTCAAAGAGCCCTAGTTACAAATCAGAATGTTGTAGTTACTTGCTATGAGTGTGGATAGCAAGGACATTACCTAAGTAAGTGCTTGAAGTTAAAGAACCAAAACCATGAAAATCAAGTTGGGAATTGAGAAGCTCGGTGAAGAGCATATGCTTTGGGAGGAGGAGAAGCCAACCAAGACCCTAATGTCGTAACCGGTACGTTTCTCCTCAATAACCGTTACGCTTCTATCTTATTTGATATTGGTGCCGATATAAGTTTGGTGTTGACTACATTTAGCTCTTAATTGATATCATCCCAACTGTATTAGACATTAAGTACGCCGTAGAGTTAGTTGACCTTAAAATATTATAGGAGCTGATAATATAATTCGGGGTTGTACTTTAAATTTTCAAAACCATTCGTTCAACATCGACTTAATGCCCGCAGAACTTGGTAGTTTTGACATTATCATCGGTATCAATTGGTTGACGAAGTACCATGCCGTGATCGTTTGTGATGAGAATCTTGTTCGTATTTCCTACTAAAATGAAATCTTAACGATTCAAGGTGATAGAAGCGAGTCTAGATTGAATATCATCTAGTGCACCAAGACTCAAAAGTATATACAGAAAGGATGCCATGTCTTTCTGGCACAGATCACTGAAAAGAAGACGGAGAAAAAGCCAGAGGAGAAACGACTTGAGGACGTACCTATCGTGCGAGATTTTCTGAAAGTCTTTCCCAAAGACTTGCTAGGACTTTCACCAGCCCGCCAAGTGAAATTTCAAATTGACTTAGTACCCGATGCTGCACCTATAGCACGATCGCCATATAGACTAACCCTTTCAGAGATGCAAGAGTTGTCTTACCAGTTGCAAGAGCTTTCAGACAAAGGATTTATAAGACCCAGTTCCTCACTTTGGGCAGCTCTAGTTTTGTTTTTCAAAAAGAAGGATGGATCCTTCAAGATGTGCATTGACTACAGAAAATTAAATAAGCTAACTATAAAGAACCGTTATCCACTTCTAAGGACTGATGACTTGTTTGATCAACTACAAGGATCTAGTGTTTACTTGAAGATTGATCTAAGGTTAGGTTATCACCAACTCAGATTTCGTAAAGAAGATATTCCCAAGACCACATTCAGAACTTGTTATGGTCACTATGAATTTCAGGTTATGCCATTTGGTTTGACCAACGCACCAACGGTATTCATAGATCTCATGAATCAGGTGTGCAAGCCATACTTAGATAAGTTTGTGATAGTATTCATTGACGATATCTTGATCTATTAAAAAAGAAAGAAGGGGTAGTATTCATTGACGATACCTTGATCTACTCAAAAAAAAGGAGCACGAGGAATACCTTAAGTTTTTTTTAGAATTACTTAAGAAGGAGGAATTGTACGTCAAATTTTTTAAGTACAAAATTTGGCTCCCGAAAGTGTAGTTTCTCGATCATGTTATCGATAGTCAAGGCATTCACGTTGATCCCGCCAAGATTGAATCAATCAAGGATTGGCCAACGCCTACGACTCCAACAAAGATACGCCAATTCTTAGATCTTGCCGGTTATTACCGATGATTTATTGAAAGTTTCTCAAAAATCTCTAAGCCCATGACCAAATTGACACAGAAGAATGTGAAATTTGAATGGGAAAAGAAAAAAGAGGCGGCATTTCTACTATTGAAGCAAAAACTATGCAGTGCGCTGATTTTGCCATTACCAGAAGGAATTAAAAACTTTGTGGTTTACTGCGATGCTTCGCATAAGGGATTAGGTGTTGTATTAGTGCAAAAGGAGAAAGTAATAGCCGATGTAGCACCCCCAAATTGGGTCGCAGCGGAATATGGGTTGAGAGTGTTACTTCATAGATCAATAGCACAAGATA
>BQNB010021508.1:39287-64172 GCA_026074375.1 Tanacetum coccineum
GATCTCGAAGATAAGCGTAAGAATTTGAGAAGAAAGTAGCTCATATATGTACAAGTATCTTTATATAATACTAGTATTGACGTTTGAGGGAGAAAATAAGAAAGTAGGAAGTACGCGATAGTCGGAGTGGTCAATATTTAACCGACCGATATAAGGAAAATAGTATGACGTCATAAGATAGACGTAGGAGGGTGAAATCTTAACCAAGCATTATATACTAATTATTAATGTAATAGCAATAGGGATGCAAAAGAGAGCATATAATGTACCTGGGAGCAAGCAAGCGCGGATATCGAACAATGGTAAATGACTCTTAAAAGTTTTTGACAACGGTTATAAACGACCTAGTTCTCTATAACCAGTGTTTTGATACCAATATGTAACACCCCCAAAATCACAACAACGCAGCGGAATACCACTTGAGGTGCTACTTCATAGTTATACACACAAGTTACAGAAAACAACCTCAAAAGAGACGTTTAATAAAATGTCACATTCGATTTAATAAAATATCAGAGTTACACATGTCCCATTTATAATGTATTAGAAAACATTATCAAAACGTTTGTCGAATGGCACTCAAATTATAAAGCCTTCAAAAATATTTATATTTGCGCGACTCGAATTTTCCCAATGCTCAGCTAGCAAGATAATAACCTGAGAAAATACATGCAAAAACGTCAAAAATAATGTTGGTGAATTCATAGGTTTAGGTAAAAGCAGTATTAAAATAATTTAAGAAATATTTCAGAATAAAAGTAGCGTTACAGTATTTCAAAGTGTTATTTCCGAAATCCAAGTAGTGATTCAGTAAATTTCAGTAATTCAAAGAAGTATTTAAAGTGACCACAAAGATCGAAGAATGGTGGACCTAAGTACATATTCGCAGAAGTCCAATGACAAGAATGTAGACAGAGAAACAATTCATAAGTCTAAGTATAATTATGCACTAAGCTCATACATCCGAAGCCTTAACTAGAGTTTCTGCCCCAATCATAATATAGGATGCTGCCAACAATCCCTAAACATCTCTCATGTTAAATCAACCCGATCAAACTAGTGACCCAAGTAAGGGTGGGGGTTGTTTAGGTCCCGATAGATCTTATCCATAACACCAAAGCGCTCACTATAATAGCCAATTAACGTTCATGATAATAGGACTTCTAATCACGCAATAAGGTATAGGCCATTTAATAATCTGCAGTAATCTGGATAGCATACACTTTGAAAAACACTTGTGTCCAATAGTAAAACAAGCAATGTAATTCACCCATAGATTTTGTAAAACAATTGTAAGAAAAGGGGGGCTATGAAACACAAAAGAATTGAAATGTAATTATATTGAAGTAAAATATATGATTTGTAAAAGAGCATGTAATCCGCCAACCGGTTATAAAACATTAAAAAGATTGAAATGCGAGACTATGAACTCACAAAGTATTGAAAGGTAATTGTACTGTAGTAAAATATACAAGTTTGTAAAAGAGCATGTATTCCCCTCGCGGGTTTATAAAACATTGAAAAGATTAAAATGCGAGACTATGAACTCACCTCGAGTGAATAGTAATCCACAAAGTATATCACAATAGAAAAATGCGTCACGAAGGAATCCGAAGGCAACCTAATCCAATATAGGTCGTATAAGTACTAAACACTTTGATTATTTATAGGTCGTATAGCTCATCATACTATCGTTCGGGCTATCATAATTAAGAGGTCGTGTAGTGAACGTATGAGGAGCTAGGATACTTTAAATCGTAAATCCAACAACTCGTCGATACGCCACCCCGAAGAGGCCTCATCATTATGAAACTCCCTAGTAATATAGTACTTTGATAACTAATACAACGTATGATTCTATATAGCTACATCACCGTCTACTCGTGTTTGCGAAATAATATTTAAATTGCATTTGCTAAATATTATTCGTGTATTTGAACTCGTATAATCGAATATATAATTCAATTGTCTTTGTAAAATAATATTGTATAAAAGTTTAAGACATGATAAATATTATATAAAGTGATTTCTAAATGTTTCGCAGAAATTTATTAAAAACGCACCAACACTATTCAACCTCAGTGAAATAGTGCACAAGTAGAAAATAATGCATACTTTCTCGTTTTAAAAGCCCGTTCTTACGTTTCTTATGTCCACAATTTCGTATAATCGATTCTCAAAATATAACATTTTTAAAATTTTAGTTTTTCTGATGAATAGTGATTTTTACTGTTCATAACAGATATATACTTATTTTTATAGTTTTTGTTATCGTAAACTCGTAAACGTCGTATTTTATTCGTTATAGCTCCGTTTTTAACGATTCTTTCGAGTACGATCTCGTAATTAAAAGTTATATCATATTTTTGATGTTTTAAAAATATCACATTTCTTAATGAATATAAATTTTTATAAAATAGTTTTATAAAAGATTTCTCGTCTAAACTCGTAACTAACGTATCTTTTTCGTTAAAAATCGTTTTCGAGTTTCTATATTCATTTTTGGATCGTCCATGAGGCGTATTATTTTTATGTAAATGTCAAACCTACGTAATGAAGTCGAATTAAAACACCTTTATTGTCCAATGTGTTCCCCCCCAAGTTTTTTAAATTTATACGAGTTGTTTTACTAACTTATAAACCCTAATTTATACATATTCATCGTTTATATTTAAACAAGCATGATAACATATTTATTTAATCCATATTTTCCCATGATATATATAAAACAATATGACATAAGAAAATGTGTAAATTCATAAACATAAGGTGATAATTCGTTTTACATAATAAAAATCCCTAAGTTGTTGATAAAGTTTATAAAACATGTAATACATAAAAAATGATGAAAGTAAAGACATGAAGGTTTTTAGAAAACCCTTTTATTATATGCAAGAGAAGACCAAATATCAAACCCTTTGTTTAGATTAAAAAACACTAGCCTTTCCCATTTTAAAAAAAACCTAGTTTCACTTTTTCTTGATTAATACTTGAAAAATTATCCCAATGGTTGGAAATACCTTAGAATGTCTTAGGATAGATGTGTATAAGTGTGTATGGGTTGTAGAAAAATTGATATGGGTTTGGTTGGGTCTTGGTTTTGAGCCGTGAGCTCTAGGGGACCAAAAGGGGAGGTTTTGTTTGATTTTCTAGTTAAGTGTTTATTGTTGTATATTTTCTCATCTACTAGAAATGGATGTATATTGATATAGTATCTAGTCAAAGGAAACATGTAGAGGGTTTTTGGAAGTCATGTGACAGTCTTAGGTCAAAATCGACACGCATGGTAGGCTTTAAAGAGGTATGGTGTGGTTTAATGAAAGATGTTGTTCTTTTGACCAAAGTGTGTATACTTTCTTATTTCTTTGAATTATTTGCCAAGATTTCGGCATATAAGAGATGATCATGATATATTTGAGTAAACTTTATGTATTGGGTATAAAAGTGGGTATTTGTTGAAGCGTAGAAAAGTTTTTGTGGTTCCGGGAGTGCCTAAACGCAATTTATCGCGAAACGTATACACTTTACGTATCCGATAAAAATAAAATGAACAAGGTTAATAATTATCCTCAAAATAATTACTTAACCCTTGTTTGATGTAAACATTTAATTGTTTGATGCCCGTTTACATTGAATGCTAATTTTTAGCTTACGCGATTTAGCGTATCGATTAAAATTAAAAGCGAACGCGTACGAGAAAATAAAATAAATAGTGAATTTAAATAGCGTCGTAAATGACCTGAAAATATGAAATGTTACAGTCTCCTCCGGTTAAAAGAGCCTTGTCCTCAAGGCTCAAGTTGCGGCACTTGAGGAAGGTACGAGTTCGGAGAAAAAGATGCGGATATTTCTTCCGGAATAATGTTGATGAAGAGGTGTAGATAATTATTATTATTATTACTATTATTAATTTTTTTTTATATGAACAGTGCCCCCAACGGTCGGTGAACAGTAACCCCCAACGGTTACTTTTCCCCTTTTTTATAAAAATTTTTCTCCTCCATTTCTCCATACAACACTTAATCTTTCACTTACATTTTCTCTTATCCAATCCTTAAAAATGTTGCACATTATCACGATCTTGGCGATGGCGACCGCGATAGCACTCGGCATTTATCTTGCCTACTTCCCATACGAAGAAGGATTTCAGTATTTGGCAATGGTTCTAGCGGTTCTCGTGCCAGTCATTATCCTTGCTATTGGCGTGGATCTATGCTTGAAGGACTAGATACTATGGTTAGGGGAGGGTTGAAATAAAAACTTGTATTTCTTTTATGTCCTTATGTAATCTCTAAGATAATAAACGGATGTTGTGGCAATAAATCTTTTTATTATTATTATTATTATTATTATTATTATTATTATTTTATTTTTTTTGCCTTTCGATAATTTCGTTACCACGCTTGGTAACTTGTTTGCATTTCCCTTCTAAATTGATTTAACTTGGGTGTTTCAAGATTTGTGATGTTGGTTTAATATTTATTGTTGCAGAACCAGGCTCGACTTCCTAGTGGCTTATTTGTTTCCTTTACTTAAAGCGTTAGTTATAACAGTCTCCTCTCTAGTTGACGGATTTCATACCTATGGACGCATTACCAAACTAAGTTCTATGGCATAGTGTCAATGTTGAATAGGGATTTAGTATTTTCCCTATGGCGAGCAAATTTGATAGGCGAATTGTCCTACAGGCGACTAGCGATGTGGTCTTGGCTTCGTGGCTTAGAATGGTATAAAATGACGTCGGCTTATATAAGTTGGAGTAAAGTCTGCTTAATTGTTAGGTATCTAATTCAATTTCTAAAGTAAACTCTCTTATGAATACCGTCACAAACTTGATATAATTTAAAAGGGTGTTTCTGATAAGAAGTTTTTAAGATGAACTACTCTCAGCATGGGCCCATGGTTCTTCCTGAATATACATAGGTGTCAAGTTATGTAATTTGAGGACTAACGATGCAATGCTCATTTTGTCAAAATAGTGTTATGTTTTCATGAGATTTGAGAGAGTAATTGAGAAAGTACGGGATAATCGAAGTGATCAATATTTATATAACTGACTAATATAAGGTAAATAGTAAGGCGTCATACGATAGACGTAAGAAAGCGAAATCATAAGCAAGTATTAAATACTCGTTATCCATATAATAGTAGTAGAGATACAAAAGAGAGCATATAAATTACCTGGAAGCAAACGCGCACGGATATCGGATAAAACAAGGAGAGACTCTATATTTTGAAAAACATGGTCATAGTCTAGGTTTTGAAAACGACCTAGTTCTCTATGACTTCAGCTCTGATACCATCTGTAACACCCCCAAAATTCAGGACAACGCAGCGGAATGGTAACATTGGGGTGCTACTTCAGGGCACAAAACACAAGTCACGGAAAACGACCTTAAAAGAGACGTTTTATAAAATGTCACATTCAATTTAGTAAAAATGTCAGAGTTACACAGATTCCATTTATAATGTATTAGAAAACATTGTCAAAACGTTTTTCAAATAGTACTCAAGTTATTAAGCCTTCAAAAATATATATATCCGCGCGACTCGAATGCTCCCAATGCTCCACTAGCAAAATAGTAACCTGAAAATACATGCTAAAACGTCAACAATAATGTTGGTGAATTCATAGGTTTAAGTAAAAAGCAATATTGAAATAATTTAAGAAATATTTCAGAAGAAAAGTAGCGTTACAACATTTAAAAGTGTTATTTCCGAAATCCATCCGAAATCCAAGTAGTGATTCAGTAAATCAAGAAGTATTTAAAAGTGGACCACAAGATCGAAGTAAGGTGACTAATACATATCCGAAGTCCAAAACAAGTAATGTATACAAGATAACTACATTCATCAAGTCTAAGTATATATTAATTGCACAAAGCCATGACACCGTAAGCCTTAAATAGATTTTTTGCCCCAATCAGAATAAGGATGCTTGCCCAACGAACCAACATCTCTCAATGTTAAATGCACACCATCAAACTATTGACCCAAGTAAGGGTGGGGGTTGTTAGTCCGATAGACAATTCCATAACACAGCGCTCACTATAAAGCAATTAACGTTCATGATAATTAGGACTTCACGGCAATAAAGGTAACTTAGGCATTAATAATCAGGCAGTAATCTGGATAGCATACACTTTGAAAAACACTTGTGTCCAATAGTAAAACAAGCAATGTAATTCACCCCATAGATTTTGTAAAACAATTGTAGAAAAGGGGGCTATGAACTCACAAAGAATTGAAAGGTAATTATATTGTAGTAAAATATATGAGTTTGTAAAAGAGCATGTATTCCCCTCGCGGGTTTATAAAACATTAAAAAGATTGAAATGCGAGACTATGAACTCACAAAGTATTGAAAGGTAATTGTACTATAGTAAAATATACAAGTTTGTAAACGAGCATGTAATCCCCCTCCGGGTTTATCAAACATTGAAAAATTAAAATGCAGACTATAACTCACCCTCAGTGGAATGGTAATACCACAAAGTATATCACAATAAAAAATGCGTCACGAAGGAATCCGAAGGCAACCTAATCCAATATAGGTCGTAAAAAGTACTAAACACTTTCTGATTATGTATAGGTCGTAAAGCTCATCATACTAATCGTTCGGGCTAATCATAATTAAAGAGGTCGTGTAGTGAACAGAATGAGGACTTAGGATACTTTAAAATCGTAAATCCAACAACTCGTCCGATACGCAACCCCGAAGAGGCTCATCATTAATGAAACTTCCTATTAATATACGTACTTGATAACTAATACAACGTATGATTCTATAATAGCTAAACTCACCGTAACTCTGTTTTTTGCGAAATAATATTAAATTGCATTGCTAAATACTATTCGTGTATTTGAAACTCGTATAATCGAATCTATAATTCCAATTAGTCCGTATATATTTCATATATGAAAAGTGAACAATCATATAATCCATATGGTGGATTATATAATAAAGACAAACAACTAAAAGAATAAGTCGTAATATATAGTATAATACTTTACAAGTGTTATATAAGAAATGTAAGAAAAATAATTGAAACAAAATCTTTCGACACATGTTCAGAAATCACCCATTTGATTAATAAAGAGTTCTTGCATACAATTAAACACACGTTTTAAAGTTACAAAATAAGTAAACGATGTTTCTAAAGTTTTTATAAAAACTATGACTTTATTTTCTAGTTGCGAATTGATAAAATAATATTTTATAATTTAATATTTCGTTTCCTCGACGAGTTTTAGTTAAAACGTTGTCTCATTCGTAAAAGTATATTTTCCGTTTATTTACGAAGTTATTGTATTATTTCTAATAAATAATCTTAAAACTATATAACCTTGTTCATTTATCGGGTTTTTAATATAAGAAAAGGTTTAAATGAAAATACTAAGTATATAAGTTTTTTATAAATTTCAGCATGACCTTGCCGTTTATATAACGTTTCCCATATATATAAATTTCAATATTTCCTCTTTTCCATCAATAAATATCACAAGTATTTTCGTGTCCACTAACTAATAATTTGTCAATTTACATAATTGATAAATATAATTAAAACCAAACGCACCCTTATGGGCTTTTAACTACTAAACCAAACACCCCCGTTTGGCAGTTTTTACAGCGAAACAAACGCACCCTTATGGGCTGCCAAACCAACCAAACGCACCCTAACTGGCTAAGGACAGCCAAACGCACCCCTTGGGTGATAATAATAAAAACAAACACCCCCTTGGGCTGATTATACGCAGAAACAAACACCCCTTCGGGCGTGAATACTAGTCAAAATAAAAGGGACGAAAAAAAACAAGCGAGAAAAGAAAGAACAAGACAACCACAAGCCCGACACCTTAAGGGTGCGGCTGTGGTGATAACGAACCAAACGCACCCTGCTGGTGCAATCGAGCCAACCAACCGCACCCTTTTGGGGGTGGCTGGTGGCGGGACAGAGGTGATGTGGTTATGATGGTGTGATGATGATGACAATGGTGACAAGGTGGTGGCTGGCCGGCGGTGGGGCGGCCGGACATGGGGGGTGGGAGAGAGAGATTAAAAGAGTGTGTGTGTGTTGATAGAGATGGAAATGAAATTTTGTTATATAAAATTTTTATTTATATAAAACTCTTAAAAGCAAATGACAAGTTTACATAGTCCAGGGTTCGTTTTGTAACTTTTTAGTAAAGTTTTTATATCTATCGGTTCGGGACTCATTTGAATGACTTAACGGACGATTCAAATCTCGAAACTTTCGCCATTGTTTTCCGAATCATTTTTCTGATAAAAATGAGTATTGGAGGTAATCGAGCGACGGCAGAGGGGTGATGATGGTGGTGGTGTTATGGTGGGCTGCGGTGGGGAGGCAGCCGGAGGAGGTGGAGGCGCGTGGAGGAAAGTGACACAACGGGTTGGATAGATCGGCTCACGAGAAATATTTTTGGGGTTCACCGGAAAACTCCGCCGGAAAAGTTTTCCGGCGGTGGTTGGCCGGAGAAGGTGGTGGCTGGCCGGCGGTGGGGCGGCCGGACATGGGAGGTGGGAGAGAGAGATTAAAAGAGTGTGTGTGTTGATAGAGATGGAAATGAAATTTTGTTATATAAAAATTTTATTTATATAAAACTCTTAAAGGCAAATGGACAAGTTTTATTAGTCAGGGTTCGTTTTGTAACTCTTATAGTAAAACTTCGACTCATATCGGTTCGGACTCGTTTGGAATGATTAAGGATGATTAACTCTTGAAACTTTCGCCATTGTTTTCCGAATCATTTTTCTGATAACAATTGGACGTATTCGCTTGATAATATTTCTATTATTTTCATACATTTTATAAAAAATATTCGTTATTTATTTTTATGAACCGGTTACGTTTCTCGTTTCGAAAGTACAAAATTAGAAATAATTTTTAACCGCATATTCGCAGTTATCACAAACGCTTTTAATTAAATTGTTAAGTATTTTATTAAATAGTTTTTTTTAATAACAACGTGATAATTAAATATAATATAATTATTTTGTGTTGCTAAATCTTACGAGGGCTTTTCAGTCACCTTCTGAAGTTTCTGGGTCTCGGTACAAACTAAAAAGTTGTCAGGAATGTCGGTTTATATCACCTTGGTTTTAGAGTCGAATAAATGAAACGTGATCTAGTGGGTTGTTTTGATAAGTCAGCTTAAAAAATAGAATTTTATAAAAGGACAAACATTTAATAATAAAAGTATATTATTAATTTAATGTGTTCCGAAAATTGTACAGTTGTTACCAGTTACCCACCTTAAGAGAGCGCGTCCGAGTGATCAATTTGTTATATTGTCCTTGGTTTATAGTGAATAGATGAAGTGGATATACCTAGGTCAACGTCGAGGTTTCTCAAAACGAAAGTTGAATGTAACAAAGGTCAAAGCATAGATATATGCAATGGGATATGAGTGAATGGATCAAAATTGTCATGAGAAGCCATGAGAACAGACGTATTTAACCAAGTCGTCAATTCATTGAAAGTCACTAAAACAAAAAAATATGGTGAATGATTGTTACAATTAGATTATCGAGTTCGCGGCGCTCGTTACACTTCGGGAAAAAAATCCTTTAACAAAGCACGAGTCGAAGAAAATTCATAGCCAGGAATGATTCATACGGACGAACACACGCTTATTGTCGGATAACATAAGCCCACTCATTCTATATTTTTCTCACTCTCAAAAAGTAGCTTCCCAATCTTGTAAGTAAGATTTTTAAATTATGTTTCGGTAATTTATTATTTCCTTATCAAATGAAAAGCGTCTAATTCATTTTCAATAAGATGATTTTAAATCTCCTATTATGTATTGCACAGCACAAAAACACAATATAAACAATAGATTACGAACACAACATATACGATCTAAACGCATAGGAAGTGTGTTCCATATCAAAGTGGGAGTGGGTAAAGTAATCAGCTATTGGTGTTCGAGAGAGTAATTGAGAAAAGTACGGGATAATCGAAGTGATCAATATTTATATAACTGACTAATATAGGTAATTAGTTAGGCGTATAGATAGACGTAAGAAAGCGGTAATTATTAAGCAAGTAATTAAATACTCGTTATCCTATAATAGTAGTAGAGTTACAAAAGAGAGCATATAATTACCTGGAAGCAAACGCCCCGCGGATAATCGAATAAATCAAGGAGTGACTCTAAATTTGAAAAACGTGGTCATAGTTAGGGTTTTTGAAAACGGAACTAGGTTCTTATGACTTCAGCTCTGATACCATCTGTATTCACCCCGAAAATCAGGACAAGCTGCGAATGGTGGTGTGTTACTTCTGGGCCACAAAAACAAGGACGGACAACGACTTTAAATGGTACGTTATTAAATAAAGTCATATTCTAATTAATAAAAGTTCAGAGTTGCAACAGGTTTCATTTATAATGTCTTAGAAAACATTGTCAAAACGTTTGTCAAATAGTTCATACGTTTTATGCCTTCAAATAAAAAATTATTTCCTGCGCGACTATTCGAATGACTCCCAATGCCTCAACTAGCCAAAATAGTAAACCTGAAAATACATGTAAAACGCGTCAACAATAATGTTGGGATTCCTTAGGTTTCAGTAAAACGCAATATTGAAATAATTTAAGAAATATTTCAGAAGGAAAAGTAGGTTACAACATTTAAAAAGTGTTATTGTCGAAATCCATCGAAATCCAAGTAGGTGATCAGTAAATTCAGACGTTTAATGTGGACACAGATCGAAGTATTGTGGACTAAGTATATATTCGAATGTCCAAAAACAAGTAAAGTAGACAGAGAAACACAATTCAGCCAAGTCTAAGTATTATTATTGCACTAGCTCAAGACACCGAAGCTTAACGTACTTCAATCAATAGATTGATTGCCACAAAAGTAATATAGGATGTTTGACAACACCCGGACACATATAAGGTTAAATGACCTGATCAAATAGTAACAAGAAAAGGTGGGGATTGTCAGTCCCGATAGATCTATCCATACACTAGCGCTCACTATAATTGCAAGTGCGGTTCATGATAAGTAAGGGACTTCACGGCATAAGGTAAATTAGGAATTTATAATCAGGCAGTAATCTGGGATAGTATACCACTTTGAAAAACACTTGTGTCCAAATAGTAAAAAAATCATGTCTAAAATTCAGGGTTTCAAATTATAGGTCTTCACGATCTCAAATCATGTAGTTAAACAAAGTCACGATTTAGTAAAAATAATAATGTAACGCTTCCGTAGTAGAAATCATAAGTTCACTTATTATAACGAGTATGTATTCCCTCGCGGGTTTTATAAATCATGAAAAAATCTTAAATGCGAGACTATGAATCACTTGATGATGAAGAACGATTGACAGAAGTGCACATTTTAAGCACAACACAAACGGAAAATGGAACAGCTCGACCGGGAAGTTACGGTTCATCTTATCGGTTAAATCCCACTAGTAGAATGATGGTCAACACGACACGTTGATAAAGGAGTTGGAATTAAGTTGTAAGGTTTTGTGATTGGTTAAATTAAAATAAATCCGTAAAGCAAACGCAGAGTGCTGTAATATAGCTCCGTATATATTACACATGAAGGTAAAATTATATAATTAATACGGTGAAATTTTATATATAATAAAAACAAACAAAAACAAAGAATAAGCCACAACTTATAATACTTTACACGTATTATTTAGAAACATTAAGAAAATTAATCGTAACTATATAATTCGACACATTTTCGAAATTCGCTTTACTAAATAAATAAAACGTTCTTGCATAAAAGTAAACACACATTTTAAAGTTTTGAAATAAGTAAACGATGTTTCTAAAGTTTTTATAACAACTATGACTTTATTTTCTAGTTGCGAATTGATAAAATAATATTTTTTATTTAATATTTCGTTTTTCCTCGACGGGTTTTTAGTTCAACGTTGTCTCATTCGTAAAAAGTATATTTTCAGTTTATTTACGAAGTTATTTTTATTAGTTCTAATTAAATATCTTAAACTATATAAACTTTGTTCATTTATCGGGTTTTTAATTAAGAAAAGTTTTAAATGAAATATACTAAAGTATATAGCTTTTTTTTAAAATTTCTGCATGACCTTTTGTTTATACGACGTTTCACCGTATTTATAAATTTCAATGTTTAGCTTTTAATCATTTTTATGTTGCAACATACCTCAATATATTTATAACAGCTTCAAACAATTAACCAAAAACAAATATGACCAACCAAACACCCCTATATGGGATGCTGTCCCAAACGCACCCTTAAGGAGTAAAACCCCGAAACAAACGCCCCTGTTGGGCCGATTATACACAGAAACTAACACCCCTTTGGGGGCTGCTATACAACGCAGAACCAAACGCCCCAAATGGGCCATAACGCAGCGAAAACACCCCTGGTGGGCTGGTTGTACACAAGCCAAAAGCTCCCATTTTGGGCTGTAATTCGCAGATACAAACAACTCCCGAAGGCAATGCAAACTCACAAACAAACACACCCTTAAAAGAAATAAAACTATAATAAGTAAAGCAAATATATATATTTATTTTTAACCATCCAAAGTGGTGTTGGGGTTTCGGTTGGCGGCTGATGCCGCGGCTGTGGAGGGGGCAGCGGCTGCTGTCACAGTAGATGGTGGCAGTGTCGGTGTGGTGGTGTTGGTGGTTGCGGTTGATGATGGCAGCGGGGTGTGTTAGGGGTGGCTGAGATGGTGATGACGATGTAGGGTGGTATGATGATGATGATGGAGGTGGTATAATGATGATGATGATGATGGAGGTGGTATAATGATGATGATGATGATGGAGGTGGTATAATGATGATGATGATGATGGAGGTGGGGCTGTCGTCGGAGTAGCAGCCGAATGGAGGGGGAGGGTCGGCTGTGGTGGCGCCGGTAGGGAGGTAATCGAGCGACGGCAGAGGGGTGATGATGGTGGTGGTGTTATGGTGGGCTGCGGTGGGGAGGCAGCCGGAGGAGGTGGAGGCGCGTGGAGGAAAGTGACACAACGGGTTGGATAGATCGACTCACGAGAATCATTTTTGGGGTTCACGAAAAACTCCGCGGAAAAGTTTTCTCATGCAGGTGGTTGCGGCGGAGAGGTGGTGGACTGGCCGGCGGTGGGCGGGGCCGGACATGGGGGGGGAGGGAGGTTTTGGGTTTCTCTGGGGTCTGGGGGGATAGAGAGAATACTAAAAGTGTGTGTGTGTTGATAGAGCTTGGAAATGATAATTTTGTATATTAAAAAATTCTATTTATATAAAACTCTTAAAGCAAATGACAAGTTTAATAGTCCAGGGATCGTTTTGTAATCATTTACGTAAAACTTCGATAATATCTGGTTCGGGACTCGTATGAATGACGTACGGGATGATTCATAACTCTTGAAAACTTTCGCATTGTTTTCGATTTTTTCTGATAAAAATGAGTATTCGCTTGATAATATTTCATATATATTTTCATAACATTTTATAAAATATTCGTTATTTATTTTATGAACCGGTTACGTCTCGTTCGAAAGTAAAATTAGAAATAAATTTTTAACCCGCATATTCGCGTTATCAACAAACGCTTTTAATTAAATTGTTAAGTATTTTATTAAATAGTTTTTATTATAAAACAGGTTCGATAATTAAATATAATTTAATTATTTTTGTGTTTCTAAATCTTACGAGGGCATTTCAGTCACCTTCTGACTGTTTCTGGCTCTCGGTCAAAACTAAAAAGTTGTCAGGAATGTCGTTTTATATCAAATTGTTTTAGAGTCCGAATAATGAAAACGTGATCTAGTGGGTTGTTTTGATAAGTCAGCTTAAAAATAAATTTTATAAACGACAAACATTTAATAATAAATGTAATTTATTATTTAAATGTGTTCCGAAAATTGACAGTTGTTACAGTCTACCCACCTTAAGAGAGCGCCGTCCCGGTGCTCAATTTGTTTTATTCGTCCTTGGTTTACTAGTGATTAGATGAGTGGATATACCTAGGTCATCGTCGAGGTTTCCAACGAAAGTTTGAATGAACAAAGGTCAAAGCATAGAATATATGCAATGGATATGAGTGAATGGATCAAATGTCATGAGAAGCCATTAGAACGAAGAATTTAACAAGTCGTCAATTCTTGAAAGTGGTTAATGATTTGTTACTATTAGATTATCGAGTTCGCGGCGGTCGATACACATTCGGGAAAAAAAATCCATATAACAAAGCACGAGTCGAAAGAAATTCATAGCCCAAGGAATGATTCATACGGACGAACACACGCCATGTCGGATAACATAAGCCCACTCATTTATAATTTGTCACTTACAAAAAGAGGCGTCCCAATCCTTGTAAGTAAAGTTATTTATAAACTTATGAATTCGGTAATTTAATTTTTCCTTATTCAAATGAAGAAGCGTCCTAATTCATTTCAATAAGATGATTATAAATCATCCTACTTAAGTATCGCCGGCACAAAAACACAATATCAAACAATAGATTACGAAACAACGTATACGATCAAAAGCATAGGAAGAGTGTTCCATCTCAAAGTGGAGTGGTAAAGTAATCGGCATTGGTGTTCGAGAGAGTAATTGAGAAAGTACGGGATAATCGAAGTGATCAATATTTATATAACTGACTAATATAAGGTAAATAGTAAGGCGTCATACGATAGACGTAAGAAAGCGAAATCATAAGCAAGTATTAAATACTCGTTATCCATATAATAGTAGTAGAGATACAAAAGAGAGCATATAAATTACCTGGAAGCAAACGCGCGCGGATATCGAATAAAACAAGGAGAGACTCTAAATTTTGAAAAACGTGGTCATAGTCTAGGTTTTGAAAACGACCTAGTTCTCTATGACTTCAGCTCTGATACCATCTGTAACACCCCCGAAAATCAGGACAACGCAGCGGAATGGTAACATTGGGGTGCTACTTCAGGGCACAAAACACAAGTCACGGAAAACGACCTTAAAATGGACGTTTTAAATAAAGTCATATTCTATTTAATAAAAGATCAGAGTTGCAACAGGTTTCATTTATAATGTATTAGAAAACATTGTCAAAACGTTTGTCAAATAGTACTCAAGTTATTAAGCCTTCAAAAAAATTATATCCGCGCGACTCGAATGCTCCCAATGCTCCACTAGCAAAATAGTAACCTGAAAATACATGCTAAAACGTCAACAATAATGTTGGTGAATTCATAGGTTTCAGTAAAAAGCAATATTGAAATAATTTAAGAAATATTTCAGAAGAAAAGTAGCGTTACAACATTTAAAAAGTGTTATTTCCAAAATCCATCCGAAATCCAAGTAGTGATTCAGTAAATCAAGAAGTATTTAAATGTGGACCACAAGATCGAAGTAATGGTGGACTAAGTATATATTCCGAAGTCCAAAACAAGTAATGTAGACAAGAGAAACACATTCATCAAGTCTAAGTATTTATTATTGCACTAAGCTCATGACACCGAGCATTACCGTTACTTCAATCAATAGATTGGATTGGCCCACAAAAGTAATATAGGATGTTTGCAACACCCGGAAACATTCTAAATGTTTAAATGCCCCTGATCAAATAGTAACCCAAGGGAAAGGTGGATTGTCAGTCCCGATATGATCTATCCATAACCCTAAGCGCTCACTATAATAGCATTGACGGTCATGATAAGTAGGGACTTCACGCAATAGGTAATTAGGCATTAATATTGGCAGTAATTGGAATAGCATACACTTTGAAAAAACAATTTGTGTCCAAATAGTAAAACAATCTGTCTTAAATTCATGAGTTTCAAAATATAGGTATTACGATCTCTAATCATGTAGTAAAACAAATCAAGCTTAGTTAAAAATAATCATGTAACGCTTACGTAGTTGAAAAATCAATAAGTTAATTTATAAAACGAGTATGTTTTCCCCTCGCGGGTTTATATAACATTGAAAAGATCTTAAATGCGAGACTTTGAACTCACCTTGATGATGAAGACGATTGACAGAAGTGCACTCATTTAAGACAACAAAACGGAAATGGAACAGCTCGACCGGGAAGTTACGGTTCATCTTATCGGTTAAATCCCACTAGTAGAATGATGGTCAACACGACAAGTTGTTAAGGGAGTTGGATTCAAGTTGTATGAGGTTTGGTGATTGGTTAAATAAAATAAATCGAAAAGCAAACGCAGGAGTGTGTTAATATATTCTCGTATATTTACACATGAAAAGATAAACAATTTTTATAATTATACGGTGAATTTATATATTAAAAAAACAAAACAAACAAAAGATAGCCACAACATATCTATAATACTTTACACGTAGCTATTTACGAAAACCATAAAGAATATTATCGTAACTATATAATTCGACACTATTTTCGAAATTCGCTTTACTAATTAATTAAAACGTTCTTGAAAAAGTAACAACATTCAAAGGTTATGAAATAAGTAAACGATGTTTCTAAAGTTTTTATAACAACTATGACTTTATTTTCTAGTTGCGAATTGATAAAATAATATTTTATAATTTAATATTTCGTTTCCTCGACGGGTTTTAGTTAAAACGTTGTCTCATTCGTAAAAGTATATTTTTCGTTTATTTAGATGTTATTGTATTATTTCTAATAAAAATCTTAAAACTATATAACTTTGTTCATTTATCGGGTTTTTAATATAAGAAAAGGTTTAAATGAAAATACTAAGTATATAAGATTTATATAAATTTCGGCATGACCTTTTCGTTTATACGACGTTTCCCGTATTTATAAATTTCAATGTTTTCCGCTTTTAATCAATCTATGTTGCAACATACCTCAATATATATTTAACGGGCTTAAACAATTAACCAAAAACAAATATGACCAACCAAACACCCTTATATAGGCTGCTGTCCCAAACGCACCCTTAAGGAGTAAAACCCCGAAACAAACGCCCCTGTTGGGCCGATTATACACAGAAACAAACACCCCTTGGCAGCTTTACATAGCAAACAAACACCCCTCGGTGGGCTGTTTTACACAGCCAAACGCACCCATGTTGGGCTGTAATTCGCAGAAACAAACACTCCCGAAGGCTGCAAAACTCACAAACAAACACACCCTTAAAAGAAATAAAACTATAATAAGTAAAGCAAATATATATATTTATATTTAACCATCCAAAGTGGTGTTGGGGTTTCGGTTGGCGGCTGATGCCGCGGCTGTGACAGGGGTCAAGGTGTCGGCGGCAGCAGATGGTGGCGGTGGTGCTGTGGTGGTGTTGGTGGTTGCGGTTGATGATGGCAGCGGGGTGTGTTAGGGGTGGCTGAGATGGTGATGACGATGTAGGGTGGTGGGTGGTGGTGCGTGGCTGTGATGATGACGGAGGTGGTATGATGATGATGATGGAGGTGGTATAATGATGATGATGATGATGGAGGTGGTATAATGATGATGATGATGATGATGGAGGTGGTATAATGATGATGATGGATGATGGAGGTTGGGCTGTCGTCGGGAGGTAGCAGCGAATGAGGGGAGGGTCGGTGTGGTGGCGCCGGGGGGGAGGTAATCGAGCGACGGCAGAGGGGTATTTTCAGTCGGTGTTTGATATTATTTTTGTTCGCAAATGGGGAGGAAGACAGAGGAGCTGGCGTTTTTCACCCCTAGTTGTGGGTCCCGCGTGCGGTTCCATCTGCGCGTCTTTTGCTGATGCTGCCTCCGTTTATGGTTTGAGGGATCTCCGGATGATGGTGGTGGTGTTATGGTGGGCTGCGGTGGGGAGGCAGCCGGAGGAGGTGGAGGCGCGTGGAGGAAAGTGACACAACGGGTTGGATAGATCGGCTCACGAGAATCATTTTTGGGGTTCACCGGAAAACTCCGCCGGAAAAGTTTTCCGGCGGTGGTTGGCCGGAGAAGGTGGTGGCTGGCCGGCGGTGGGGCGGCCGGACATGGGGGGGGGGGGGGGGTGGAGGATTAGGGATTGAATATAAGAACTGAGTAGATAAGTTGGGAAACGGCGAGAGATGCGAGGATAGAAGGTAGTTTGAAAGAAAAAATAGATTTGGGTTGAAGAAGGAAAAATTAAGAAATACCAACGAAAAATTGAGTAATAGGAGAGTAAAAGTTAAAATCAAACAAGTAACATAAAATATGAAAGAAGAGAGGAACGGTAAGTGACAAGGGTTCGAGATAGAGGAGAAAAGGAAAGAAAAGAGAGAAAGAGTGTTAAAAAATAATAAATTCAAAGAAAAAAGGATAGGGGAGAATAAAAAAAAAGACAAAAAGAATAGAGAGAGAAGAGATAAAGAGAGAGAAGTAGATATATAAAAAGAAAAAAAAAAAAGAAAATTATATAACAATAACAAAGACGTAGAAAGAAAATATAAAAAAGAGAGGAAGAGATAAAAAGCAAGAATTAAAGAAGAGAAGTATAAATAAAAGAACTAATAAAACTATATAAGAGTGAGGAGTGAAGGGGAAGAGACGAGATAAAGAATAATATAAAAAATCGACAGAGAGAGAAGGACAGATATTGGAACAGAAAGAGACGCCAGAGAGATTTTAAAGAGTGTTTTGTTGTAGAGATGGAAATGAAATTTTGTTATATAAAATTTTTATTTATATAAAACTCTTAAAAGCAAATGACAAGTTTACATAGTCCAGGGTTCGTTTTGTAACTCTTTAGTAAAACTTCGATACATATCGGTTCGGGACTCGTTTGAATGACTTAACGGATGATTCAACTCTTGAAACTTTCGCCATTGTTTTCCGAATCATTTTTCTGATAAAAATGAGTATTCGCTTGATAATATTTCATATATATTTTCATAACATTTTATAAAATATTCGTTATTTATTTTATGAACCGGTTACGTCTCGTTCGAAAGTAAAATTAGAAATAAATTTTTAACCCGCATATTCGCGTTATCAACAAACGCTTTTAATTAAATTGTTAAGTATTTTATTAAATATTTTTATTTAATAAAACGTGATAATTAAATATAATTTAATTATTTTTGTGTTGCTAAATCTTACGAGGGCATTTCAGTCACCTTCTGACTGTTTCTGGGTCTCGGTCAAAACTAAAAAGTTGCACTACGATTACACAAGTACACAGTCAAGGAATACGCCACTATGCCAGCATCCTCAATACGGAACCAGACCATCAAGCTTCTTAATGAACAACTCTTTCTTGCTAGCATTCAACTCTATTTCCCTCTCCAAAATCTGCATTTGAGCCACGTTCTCCCGATCCTTCAGCTGAATCTCCTTCAGAAACTCCACCGGTTTCGCAGGCACATGACGCACCCCAAAACTTTCAAGCTCCCCAATGAACTCAGCCTCGCACTAACCACATTGTGAACTACCGCCGCTACCCTATTAATCTGCCTGCCAAGCCTATAGTCTTCATCAACCGACCTACGGCAGTAAAGAATAAGCATGTGTTCCCAATAGACATATTCAAAAGTGGTACGGAGCTCGCCTAAAAGTGGTGGTAACCAGGACATTATTAATTAACCTTCCTATGTGTGGCAAAACCTAGACAAGAGTGCACAAACAAATGACCCCAAACACACTTTAAATAGATAAACCCAAGGTAACACTCAATACCCTAACAATGCTAACAAAGCCCGACAAAAAAACATGACATGCATAACTGTAGATAATGGAACAAACTTCCTGATAACCTAACCTTACAAAATAATATGCCAAAAACAACAACCATACTCCATTATTTGAAAATCTTATCTTATCTATGCATACATGTTCATAACAGTGTGCACCATTCCATATGAAACAACATACCATTAGAGGAATTTCAAAGTTCCGAATATCTCAACACCATATTATTATTTATTCTAAAAGCAAAAACTTCAGTACATAACAGCAAACACTTAAAACAAAGGGTATTCAACCTAAACAAAACTCATCCCTCGACATCAAAACACATAAAACAAAAACAAAAGTACTTAGGAACGCCTACTCCTGCACTTCCATATCAGCCACAAAACCAGCCTTCAAAGCCGCCTCAACCTGAGCACGTGCCCACAGTGCTTCCAACTCCTCAAGAGTAACTGCATCACGACCAACAATGGCTCGCATATGCTCCAAAGACTTCGCAGCACCTTCTACCTCACCTAACCCCTCCAACTCGGCTACCAACCTCCGTACTTCATCTTATCACCCATGTTAAGGGATTCAACAACCTTCGACAGCTTATTAAGAAAAAAAAGATAGACCCATTTTTAGCAAATACAAATAACAAACAATATATGTGAGTAGGATACAATACTATGCACAACAACTTACATATAAATAACAACACTTAAAGCCCTTAAATCTTCCACAGGGGAATTCAAAAGACATAACCACTCATTTTGTAACTCCTATATCTTTAACTAGGTGACTTAATAGAGGATGGTCTGAAAAAATAACAGTCATATGCTTTCATTGCTAATATGCCACCAGTCTCTACATCAGCTATAAAGAAACACTGATTACAGGTTTACTATGGACTATTATACATTCGTTCTACACATGGGAAAGCTCATACATTTACAAGAAAATGAATAAATGACATGATGAGCTTACCTTTGCCAAACTCCAAACAGTAACATCCGCATACGATTCCTAAAACCACAGGCGCCGGGTGGTATACTCTAATTGTAAACGCAAACACAACCACGTTACTTGGCCAACAAATACACACCCAAATATGCATCTTTCGACCTCACATTGTAGAAACAGAAATTGAATAAAACCTACCCTTCATACAACTCATTCTAAAGATAACACACACATACAAAGCCAAATCATATTCTCAAACCACATGCACCAACAGATATACCCGCATCGCAAATAAATCTAAACACGGAAAACTAGCCAATCAACATCTCTTTATACAAAAAAACATACAAACTACATCAACATAAAAGGGGGGGTTCACATTTGTTGTTCATCTTTTCTTAGATAAAAAATATATCAACAATAGGATTCAACAATTCAGAATCAACAACTAACTAACCAGCAACAATGACACATCAAACAACAATATTCATAACATATTCAAACGCAGAAACAAATGCATACACAACACATTAATAATTTCCAACACATTCAAAACAAAAAAAGGCATAAACAACAAATTCACTTCATTAATACCATAAAGTTACCATTTCATTAGAACCAGATTCTAAACCATTCATACAACTTTTATAGTTCAACTTATCATAGACCACAAACACAGTTTACCTAAACAAAAGACTAAACAAACATAAACCATAAAGAACCACACAAAAGAAACCCAACCCAACCCTAAGCATCATTGGCTTTAGCCTCTATCACACGAACATGCTCCTCCTTGGTCTCAATCTGCTCCTCCTCCTGAGTAATGCAATCATTCAAAACACCCAACCTAGCCTATTCATCACGCACATCATCCCTGAGGCACAACAGTGTGTCAAAAACTTCGCCAGGATCCGCAGATGCTTCCAACTCCGCAATGAATGCAACCAACTGGGCCAACAAATTCCTAGACGTTTGGACTTCCTCACCCATACGGTTAATGAAACGACGGCGCTCGGAAATTTGTTGCTCAAAAAAGAACTTCATATACTTTCGGATAGACGTCTCTCCACTGAAATCGATCAAATCATCGATAACCCTTCTTGCAATTTGGTTTCCAGCAACAGGTCCTGCCATCGAGTACAAACTTGGGTGAAATTGAAAGAGAGAAAAATTAGGAGAAGATTGTAGTGGTGATGCAAGAAGTGAGATAGTGATGTGGTTTATATAGGAGATATATGTGGTAGAGATGAGAGGTTTCAACCATCATTGCACACACAGTGGAAACGGCGTCTCAGGAGTGATATGGCGGTCAAATGGTTGGAGCAGAAAATGTATTAAGTCTCACTTCCTACTATCCAAAAAATAAGCCCTCATGCTCCTGCAAGACAATAAACTAAACCCTCAATCTCCTAAAAAACCCTAACTAAACCTTCTAACTTAAAAAAATACACAACCTAAGCCCTCACACTCACTAACTAGACCAAACTTAACCCCTAAAACATCCCTTTAAATCTAAAAAACACCCAACACTTCTAAATAATTATCATAATAACATTACTATAGCTTATGTTTCCCAAAAATTATGACATCGGATCACTAGCAACTTCTAAACACCCTAGCACACTTTAAGAATACCCAAACCCAAACAAAAACTGTTACAAAATAATCCGCATATCCTAACACTAAAATTGGTTACCCATTATATAACGACGCCACTTATGTAACACCCCCATTTTGATACATATAGCAGCGGAAGCTAATCTAGGGTATTACTTCATAGTACAACAGTCATAATCATAAAAAACGACTCATAAAGAGACATTTTTGGAAAAAGTTGTTATCATTCATTTATTCATCAGAGTTTTTACAAAAGAGAGGTTCCAAAATCTACAGGAAAACATAAAGTTGAATGATAACAGTTTAGCCATCTTCAGTCCATGCCACTCCGTGCCATAGATTGCTCAATTACCTGAGATAAAGATGCTAAAAAGTTCAACACAAAGGTTGAGTAAAATTAATAGGTTTATGATAAATAGTGTGAATATAAGTCATCATGGATAGTGGGTTACGTTGTTATACACCCAAAAATAGTAATAATTGCAATGAGTACAATTATTATAGAAAATAGTATTAATAGTATATTATTGCGTGTAAGCTCATGGCACACAAACTGACTTATGTATATATCAATAATGATATTTATAATGATAATGGCCCCCGATGTAGGTAATTGTCATATACCTATGAGATTAAAATATAGTGCGTTTGGTTACCTATCCGGCTAACACAAACGGGATTCGTCAATCCTTGATAGATCTATCCACAATATTCGCGTTCACTCGCAAGTGATTAATGGTCCATGATAGTGGGGTCTTTTGGCATAAAGGGACTTAGATCACAAGCAATAATATATCAAGATAGCATACATTTGAAAAACACTTGTATTCATAGTTTATAGCATGTATCCCCCTTATGGGTTTATGAAAACATTCAAGAGATTTAAAAGTGAGGCTATGAACTTACTTTAACAGGGGAAATCTGATTGATGGCAAAAGTATATCAAGAGAAATACGTCTGTATGGTAGTACGATGTTATCTACCCGGGCGGGGAAGTTCAGTATATAAAGTGAAAGTAACGGCCTCGTCACGCAACCTGAGGGTAATATGTCAAGTCTTAGTGTGATGGTTTATGTTTCAAAACTTCATAAAGTTTAACGTATTACTTTGATTTGATTAATTTATGGAACATTGTATCACTGTTCGGGCTATCATAATTCAGAGGCCACGCAGTATTGTTTGAGGAGTTAGGGCACTTTAAATAGTAAACCCAGCAAACTCGTCAAAATAAATACCCAAATGGAACCCCTCACATGAAATTACCTAGTATCGTGATACGATAAGATTATAAGTTTCTTCAAAAGTTAGTCGATGATAAGTTACAATATATACCCTTGGTTTATAAACTTTTACAAGTTTAGTCCTTTATATATAAAGTATATATAATTTAAACCTTTAACTTTGAAATTTGACAAAATAGGTCCTTATAGTTATAACTTTAGTATAATGACATTTTTAGCCCCTTTAGTTATAAATTTCAGAAAGTTATGATATATACCCCTATGCATGGAAACTTTTGCAAAACAAGTCTAAAAAGTCATGCAAGGTTATTTTAAGTCTCTAAATGATATTTGCAGGTTATAGCTTATTAGTATAAGCTAAAATAAGATGTTTTAACGTAACAAAAGTCGAGAAAAAGGATTTGTTAGCTAGAAAATCAAAATGGGTTATTTTTAGGGTTTTTATAAAAAACGCATGGGTTTGAGGATTCAAAGCTTTAAATAAGAGTTCATATATGATATTAAAAGTATTATGAACATTCTAATGCATATTATAAGCTTATGGAACAAGATCTTAGCTTACTTGAGCTAGAAATGGGTCAAAATGGGGTTTTTGGGTTCGTACGCCTAGTAACGACTTCAAGGCTTTGTTTTTCTTGCTTCTTGGCTTCTATTATGAGCTTAGAGACTTCTCTTGACCTTCTTGATCTGATTTAGAACTCCATTGATGAGTATATGAGTTTTTGAGGTGTGATTTGAATGGAAAGGGGTATTCGGCTATTTATAGGACTCATGCAGCCTTAGTGCCCAAGTTTTACACCTTAGAGGCCAAGGACACGTGGAGAAGGGGTCAAGATCTGTGGATAGATGACTAAGGATGCCTAGAGATAAGTATTATGAGCTAGAAGTGTATATTTTCAAGGTGTGTTTTGGCCACAAGAAGGACAAGTACGTGACAAGGAGCTTACAAGGTGGTAATGGAGGTGCTTGTAATGTGTTGGAGTGATGGTGATGTGGTGGTGAGGTCATGGTGATGAAGATGGTGGTGAGTCATGGAGGAGCTCGAGGTATTTATTTAGTTTATACATGGCCGTTTTTAGACAGCCAACATTAGTCTCGGTAAAATGGTTGCCATTTACAAATCGTAACTCTGATGAAGCTCAAACCAGTGAGCATGGTTAGATATTTGAGTCCTCTACAACTTTTAGTTTTACATATTTAAGGGTTACTATACAAAAATCTAGAGATAATAGCCGTTTACTACAGGTGTGCAGAATCTGCGCACCTTTGCCATTTCGGCTATAACTAATTCATCCGACGTCGAATCGGGTTGAGTCAACAGGAAAAATGATCACAAGACATGGGGCTAAAACCTAGTATTTTCACTTAATACCCAAAGCCTATTGATTTTTCCCAGATCCTGTCACACCCCCAAACTGGGCCTAGACGGAATACGTGTCCGAGGGCGTGACATCATAACAATCCGATCACAAAGCAATAAAGAA